>JAPTYQ010000003.1:1454573-1471730 GCA_029814465.1 Ostorhinchus cyanosoma
CTACAGGAGAAAATGGAGTCGGCGGCTGCTTCCCGTAGTTGCAAGACCTGTTGCGGCTCAATATTGATTCATATATAGGGCGCACCGGATTATAAGGCGCACTGTCCGCTTTTGAGAAAATTGAAGGCTTTTAGGTGCGCCTTATAGTGCGGAAAATACGGTACTTGCTTTTACGTTGCACCTAGCCACAAATCCACTGATCCGGCAAGAGGCAAGCACACAGGTTACATTTCCTTCAGGAACTTTAGGAAAGTCTACTTAATGTTACACTGTCTGCATCAAAGGAAAAAAGAAAAATGTGCTGAAAACAATAAGAAATCAAAAGCATGCCTCCACATCAGTCACCATCTTGGGTCCTCTCTCTTCCTTCTATGGTCATTTCAAACTGTTTGTAATATTGAAGAGATATTTCCTGTGTGTTCTGGTGGTATATGCAAATGCCTGTTTATTCTGTAAGTAATTGAAACCTAAAACAACAACCCTAATAGTGGTTTAAGGCCTTCAACATCCATTTGTGGTAGACATAAGCTTCATATTTACTTTTAGGATTGGCTTGTTGACATAAAAGTATAGTATTATTATTAGTATTATATAGTATGTACTGTATAGATCACAGATGGTATAAATCATAACAACATGCATTGTAAAAAATCTGTACATATAAACACCTGCGATGTTAAGCATATTTACAGTGTAATATGAGAACACTGTGTGGATATGACTTATTGGTTCTACCCGTCATCAGTCCTACAGCCTCATCTGCAGCTTTGCCAGTCTCCCCAGATAACTTGATTACTGTTGTTGTGGCCTTGTATGACAAAGGGCTGTTTTATGTGATCAGTCCTTATCTGTTACCTTTGCAGAACATGACCACATTTGAGAGTGAACTGGAGAACCTGCTTGGGGAGTTTCATATCAGAATGAAAGGTGAGAGACAGCTTTGCGTGGTTTTAGATGAAAACAATGCAGCAATTCTTTCAACTGAGACATTTAGCATTTCAAGTGTATTTATAATACAAGTAACAGTAATGCATCATGGGAAATGCAGAATCAGAATATTATCTCTGCAGTGCTGATCATTTCCATATTTGATCAGTAGATGCCAGTGGGACAGGCTTCAGGTCCTGAGGCAGATGATCCAAATCCCTGTGCATTTACTTTATTTTCCTTCATTGTAATCAATTGGGCTCAATCCAGTTTCTTCCCAACAAAGCCAAAACACAAGAAAAATCAATTCAAGACACTTTATGTAAAACTTCCAAAACTGCTAATCTATTTCCTCTTTCTTGTCAGGTTTGGCTGGTTTTGCAAGGCTGTGTCCCGGAGATCAGTATGAAGTAAGTTCATTCATTCATTCATTATCTGAACCCGTTTTATTCTCACTAGGGTCACTGGGGTTGCTTGGAGCCTATCCCAGCTACATAGGGCGAAGGCGGGGTACACCCTGGACATGTCGCCAGTTCATCGCAACAACTTTTACACTAACATTAAAGCAGCGTATGACTTTCCTTACTAATTTTTCATCACATTTGTAAAGCCAGAGTGATAGCCTCCTTATCACTAACCCATTAGTCTTTCCATGCTAACACTCCTGAATGACTTTCCTCACCGTGAACAACTTCGGAGTTGACTCCATCACAAGCCGTGTGCTTGTTTACATACCAAACCAAACTGTCACTCAGGCCTTTTCAGAATTCCAGCAGCAAGAAGCAAAGAAGCCCTTTCCATGTTTGTTGTTGCTGCAGCCATACTGTAGCTGCATGGAATTCTGAAAAGGCCTGAGTAACTGTTTGGTTTCGGTTTCTATTTGGACAGCTTGTGATGGAGTACACCTCAAAGTTGCTCACTATGAGGGAAGTAATTTAAGTGTGTTAGCACAGAAAAAGACATATGAATTAGCTGAAAAGGAGGCTCTCACTCGGGTTTTACATATTTGAAGCAAAATTACTGATGAAAATCATACACCGTTTTAAGGAATACAGATAGAACTATCATCAGTGACCTGGCAGAAATCTTCACTTGGACTAAGCGATAAACTGTAACAATTTTGGTGGTCGAATGTCACCGTGACCAAAGTTTTCCAATTTTACGAATAAGATGTCTCATGAACACCTTCAGAGGGTTACTTCTTTCACTGACTTAAAAATGAGCTTCCAAGTATATATTTTTTGGTGGCTAAAGATTTAGGTCACTGTGAAATAGAGAACTATATGAACAGATTATGATAAAAAAAAATGTTTTCAATTAAATTTTATTTGTAGAGCCGTATATCACAACAAGGTTATCTCACAGGGCTTTACAGAGTTAATTGGAATATGTACAACAGTCAAATAAACAGCAGATGAAGGAAATGGATTAATGTCCTTAGACCCTCCTTCTCGGCAAGGAAAAACTCCAAAAACCCAGTAGGAAAAGAGAAACCTCGAGGAGAACGACAATTAAGGAGAGATCCACTCCCATGGACGGAAAGGCTATAGATGCACCAGGACTGATGGATGTCCATTTACAGATGTAGTTCCAGTCTGTAAGGATGCAGTAGGGTGGGGGCACATGAGGGGGTCCATCTAGTCAGCTGAGACAAGACGGGGTTAGGAGGTCCATCCAGACAGGTGAGGGTAGAGGAGGATGTCCAGGTTCACAGGTCAGGACAGGGCACAGATGGGTCACTGCAGATCCCGTATGATGCAAGAATAGTCGATGCATCTAATTGAATTTAAGGCACTTTGTTTCTAATCCCTTGTCATAATGAAAAAGACTATTTATACCCCTCTTGTTACAATAGTGTCCTTGTCTGGACATTGAGCGACATTTTGTGTTGTCATAGTAAACTCCTAACTCTAGTAGTTCATAGAAACAAAGACTTGCATGAGGTATGATTTGAAATTACAGTAATGTCTCAGTAACCAGACTGGCTCTTACAACACTGTGTAATAAGCTCTCAGTAAACATTAAAACTGATTTTTCATTTCAATCAATCAATCAAATTTTATTTTACATAATGCCAAATCACAACAAAGGTTATCTCATGACACTTTACATATACAGCCAGTTGAAACCAGACTAGTCATTTGAAACCAGAGTAATAAAGTGCAGAAGATAGTCAGCAACTAACGTGAGAATATCACAGAGTCTAAGTTTACTGACTCTTACATGCCAAAACAGTTGGGTCCTTGTGAAAATGTGGGGATGGGTTGCAGTCCGGGTGTTGCAACCCAGCTCCGCTAGGGGTGGAGTGTAACAAAAACCAAGGTGGAGAATAATAATAAAATATAATAAAAATAAAGTAAAATAAAGTAAAAATTTATTGCAGCTCTTCCAAGAATACATTTAACAAATTAACAAAAAGCCCTGTCTTACAAACTGAAAACTAATTGTAACGAAACACTATAACACAAAACAGAGTTCACAGGAGCACACAGCCACACTTCCACACACGAAAGTCATCTGAAGCAAACTGAGCAGGGAGTACACTGCAGTCGCCTGGAGCAGACAGCAGAAGCTGGTCAAATATGATCCAGCTGGTAGGTGAGGTTAGGCAATTCATTTCTCCATCCAATCCATGCGCTCTACATCGGCAATAGTCAAGAAGGACTGGAAGGACATTCCTGGCCTGTACAGCCTAGGGGCTCTAACACCAGGAGTGGGATTTGCATTGGCATAGCAGTTGTCTTCAGCGATGGCAGTGGCATATATGTATGTCATATTAATTTATTTTCATTAGCACTGCTTGCTTTGTTTACAGAACATACTGTGCATTACGGTCATATTTCACAACATAATATACACTTTAATCTTAATTAACCTAGAGGCTTAGATGTAAATGTCACAACCCAAGAAATACCAAGATCATGATATGGCAAATAGATCAGCCCTTAGGACAGGGGAGATTTAGCTCAATAATTAATCTGTGTTTATTCAAACATGTCATGTCATGTCATGACTAAACATACTTTAAAGTAGAATGTATTTAATGAAGATTTCTTTGTTAATGACGAATAAATAATAAAACAAAACAAAGAAACAAAGCAGAAAGGTATCAGCACTAGCTATCAGCTAAAATTTCATTATAAATATAGATATTGTTATCAGTCAACAATTTCGCAAACAATGCATGGAAGAATATAGAAACTAAATGTTCCACAAACACCCAAATCCATCTGGAACTGACGAATGTCAATGCTAAACAAGCTGCTCCAACTTCATTATCCTGTCACTGAGGCTCACTATACACTATACATCAGGGGGTGGCCAACCCTGGTCCTGGAGAGCCACTACCCTGCATGTTTTAGATATATCCCTCTGCTAATACACCTGATTCAAATGATAAGCCTATCATCAAGCCCTGCAGAAGCCTGATAATGGCTGTCAGGTGTGCTGGAAGAGGGAAACATCTAAAACATGCAGGCTCTCCAAAACCACGGTTGGCCACCCCTGCTATATATCATACATACATGACATACACTCCAAATGCTCTCTCTCTGAACAGACTGGAGACGCACTCTACTGCACATGGAGAGGGCACTGTGCACAAAAGATGGACTTTTCAACTTTTTCATTTTGTTGAAATTTTGTATTTGCGTCATTTGATTTTCATACAAAAATAATCTCCGCAAATTTATTGATTGGGACTTCATTCTAGGGGCAGATGTGTATTGGTTCCACGCATTTGATATTGGTCACATTGATTATTACTAATCAATATCAGTATTTTCACTGGAAAAACAAATTCTGCCATTCCGTAATATATTCATTATGATTATGTTTAGTCCTTAAGTTACAGAAACACAATGTATAATCTTATAAACAGAAGTTTTTATTGTTTCACTAAAGGTAAATGCATTTCTGTCTTTTAGATTTTCATGCGATATGGTCGCCAACGCTGGAAGTTGAAGGGAAGGATTGAAGTGAATTCACGACAGAGCTGGGATGGTGATGAGATGGTTTTCATGCCCCTCATCACTGACCTCATCAACATCAAGGTACTGCAGAAATCCAGAAACACAGACAGCATTGTGTCTCAAATCCTACTACATTGTACTGTAGTGAATTACATTTCCAAAACACCAGTGACTGACTAACTCTGATCTTATTCACATGTGCTTTGTCATCATCACTGTGACTATCACTCAGACAATGGATAGTAGATAGTGCCAAGTGTTCATTATAGACCGCATTTTTCTGATTGATTTCATTTGATTTCACAGTAAACCTCATGTAATTCACACACCACACTTTTTATCATTGATCACATGATCGGGCCTTGTTTTAGAAGAGCTGGAGAAATAGTTTAGTCCAGTGAATGAATGCATTTGTTTTTGTTTTTTTTTTACTTTTTATCTTGATCAGGTGACAGAGCTGAAAGGCTTGGCCACTCACATGCTGGTGGGTAGTGTGATCTGTGAAACAAAGGAGCTGTTTACAGCTATGCCTCAGGTAGTGGCAGTGGACGTCAATGACCTGGGAACCATCAAACTCAACCTGGAGGTCACGTGGTAGTAAGTATTCGAAAGCCATAAAAACATCATGTTGTATTCAAATGAAACAAATTGTCTAGTTAATTAATGCTTCTCAATGTACCGGACTTGATAATCCCAAGAATCAAAGAGTTGCAATTATTTTACTAGCCATGTCATTTTGTTAAGACTAGAGTTACAGTTCAGGGATTAGTGTCCACATGACTTGGGATTTTCTGCCATCAGGTGGAGAAACATGGCAATTGCTATACAAAAAAATATGTGTTTGAGTAAACATTTTTGTCCATTCATTATATGATATTCACTCTCCAAAGTGATGACAAAGGTTTTCACAAATTCCTCTGCTAAACGGAGATTAACAAGCACTGTTAAGACAATTGTTATGTAATGTACTAGGATGCAAAAGTCTAGTGGTAGACTTTTGCTGAAGCAAACACCTAGTTAAATATTGATTTCTGTATCTTGTGAAGACAAATTGGTCACTATAATACATTTAACATGAGATTAACTTCTGGAGGTACTTCATTATCTTAGAGTAGAAGAAGAAGGGGAAATGATGCAATAATCAAACAATGGAACACAGTGGTGAAATTATGGTGGAATTACATTTCTTTTAGTTTCATCCCACTGGGTTTATGTAGCTGAATGGGGAAGATTATTAGCAGTATGGAAAATAATGATTATAATATTATAATAATATTTAGTGCTTGTGGCATGCCTAGTAACTGGCAGACCAACTTCAGAATATAATTCCTGCATATCTGCATACAAGATTTGTTTTTTTCTTTACCTGTTTAGCCCCTTTGATTCAGAGGATCTGACTCTGTCATCTGGCAACGTGAACAAAGCCACAGCACTCCAAAGACGGGTATCAGTCTACAGCCAGGGCACACCGGAGACTCCCACCTTCCAAGACACCTCCTTCTTTGTGAGTCCAGCCTCCTGTGGTGGGAAACATGGGGTTCTATGCCATTCTGTGTTTGTTCTCAGCGCATTCAGAGAATTACAGATGATGTCTTCTGAGCAGTGTATATTACCATTTTATTACCTGAAAATTTTATTTTTACTGGCTATTGTTGTTTGAATCATACCGGATAGCTGTTGTACACTCCTCTTTGCACACTTGCGTTTGAATAAATGAAGCAACTGACTATATCGGACATTCAATTATGATCCCAGATTTTGCATAGTTTTCTGATAATGCAAGTGCTTCCCCTAAACTAACCCTCACCCATTTTCCTGCTGTCCTCCTCTCCTTTGCATTGCCACATCAAACCTTCCCCTTTTACCCACACTTTACACATGCATCCATCTTTTTTTTTCTCCTGCTCACATGCCCTTACTGAAACACCCAACACCTTGTCCTATTTGCTGGCTTGCATATTGTAAAGAAGTGGCGGCCATATCCCGTGGAGCGCCAGCACCTGTCCTTCCTGCACATGCTCCGAGACACCCTGCTAGAGAAGCTAAGGCGCAGTCGCTCATTTGGTGACCTGGCCTCACTTCGGCCAAGACCTAAATCCAGTCTGGAGGTCTATGTGAGTGTGTTGTGGACCCTCCCTCTTCCCTAACCTCACTCTTTGCCTCTCTCTTGTGTGGACCCTACTATTTTGAGATGATGGTGGATTTATTCATTTGCTGGCGTGAATACGCTATGGGCTGGTCTAGTCACCATCTGTGAGCTGCAAAAGGCCATTTGTTGCTGTTGTAACCTATTTAATGTGTGCTTATTGTGAATGTATAATGTGACCTTAGTTGATTGGAATTTTTTCGGAGGAATTTACAGTGAAGTTTGGAGGAAATGTTTATATCTTTCAGTCTCTTGTGTAGCACTGGGTACCAAACTTCAGCCATATCATGGCTCATATAGTGAAAAAATACCAATCTTTCAATACCAAATTTTGATGCCTAACCACAAAAATGTCCTTTTACCAAGATCTTATAATGCTTCTTATTGGATGTTTAACTTTGTTACATGAACGTGTTGGTTGCTGTTAATATAAAAAAAAATCCACTACATTACCTAGGGTTATGGTTACATTGGAGCCATTGTGAAATTGATGGTGTTCAGGTTGTGTTTGAGGTTGTGTTTCAGCCACATGTGGAACAGGGAAATTATTGGATGTTACATTTCAAATTAAATATAATGCATGCATAGTGGCCTTAGAATTCTGTTTTAAATTTAATCCTAACCCTAGTTCAGGCTCAAGGTTACGTTTGAAACTTTTTTAAACTAATGTAGTTTAGGTTGTGTTGACTACAGACCGTTGGCCAAACACATTTTCTGTTTTAACCATGACATCTATTCTTCCATGAAAAGACTGAGAGTAACAGGTTAATTATTTAGACATCTCTGTAGGTTATGGTATCAACACTGGCATTGAATATCGATTTTTGAACAATACCCAGTCCTACTCCTGTTTGTTCTCATCTCTTACATGCAATGATTTTAAACTACGATATATCTGTACCTATAGCTAATCATTTTTTAGCCTGATGTATTTATTCAACTATCTTTCATTTCAGTCTACTTTGCCAGATGACATCTTTGAAAATGGTGGCTGCGGTGTTGCAGAATGCAAGCGTCTTTCTTTCACTTTCTCTGACACCTCTGGCTCCACTCCAAGCCCCGCCCCCAGCTCCCACTCCACAGGTCAATCCAACCCTGAGATCACAGTTACACCCCCAGAAACAGACGTATTACCTTTACAAATTCTCACCACAAGAGAGGATTCAATTGCAGAAGAGCATTTAGCTGAGGAAGAGGAGGAGGAGGAAGAGGAGGAGGAGGGTGGGGAGACAGGTAGCAGAGGGAGCAGGGTCAGTGGGACGAGTGGTAGCCTCGCCAGTGATGAAGGTGAGGTGGCAGAGGACTCTGAATGGGAGCGCACGGAGTCCCAGCGAAACTCAGGCTCAAACTGTGGCTCTGCAGCTCCATCCATATGCTCAGATAGCCACCTGTCCACAGTGGCACCAGAGGATGTTTTTCTGGACCACACAGATGAGCTGAAGCCTGTGGAACTGGACACTGAGGAGGCAGGCAGCCTGACCAGGCAGCTCGTAAAGAGGCTGACCTCTTCAGAAATTGTGCCGTCGAGAGGGAGCTCTACAGAGGGCGGAGGAAACCTGAGTTGGGCAGGGGAGGGCAGCAGGGCTTTCCTGGAGAGCAGCCTGGAGGAGGCTATTCACAGCCTGCTCATGAGGCTGGAGGCTCTGACTCACCGCTGCCATGAGCTGCAGGACCTGGAGCAGGAAGTGATGCGCCTGGAGGACATACTAAAGGTGAGTGAAGCCTTGTGCATTCTGGCTAATATTCTTATGCTTCAACTGTCTCATCAAAATTATGTGTACATATCTAAATTACAAATCTAATTTATTAGTTCAGCAGCTGATAGTTGTAGTCTTTGTATTCATTGTCGTTTTTGTTAACAATTTCTGCAAACATTGATTCTGACAAAACTACTTGTCAGATTCATTTAAAAAATGTTATGTTGCTTCCTTGGGAGAATGTCAACAAAGTTTGTTCACAGTTTTGAGAAATTTAGATTTTGGAAATTTTTTACAGATTTTTGAAATATTAAAAATGTACCTTTACTTATGATGGCTTATAACATGGAAATAGTTGCTATTGGAACATTGATATGGAGTCATATATGGACTTTTATTCAATTTGTTATCCTCTAGTGAAAGTACTACCCACTTCTATTAGGAGGTTGATCAAGACCACAGGACTCTAACATAGTGGCAGAACCTGAGAACTTCACAAATTCAAGTTGTTATTGATTGTTGATAGACCATGCCGTTGAGATACAGGGCCATGGGTCCTCTTTTTATTTTATAGTAAATATGAGAATGGGAATATCATTAATGCCCATATATTATGTTTTGTCCAAGTGACGTTGATCCTGAACATAAATGCCTTTATTTTGTTTAAAATAATTATACAGGGTGTAACAGAAAAAAATAGACTCTCACAAAAAACTACATAAAAACCAAAATGCGAAGACATTTTGTATATCTGGTCATATGTGTTTTTTGACCATGTAATTCACCCCTAATTGACACCAATGTCCTGGGTCAGTTTTCATGCTTCAGTGAAACTTGCTAATTTGAATTGTGCAAAATAAAAGTCTTTTTTGCATGGAAGTATAAGGGTTAATATAAGATCTGTCACCATGGATGGCAAGTTCCTTTTGTCTTTTCCTTGCATGCATAAATCAGGAAAAAAATTATTAGGTTACCCCCTACCATCGATACAAAGATTTCTGACATCGGTGAGAAACAGAAAATTCATTGCAAAATTTGCCCAGTGAGTCAAGATTTGGATTTTACTCTTCAGGATTTTATTTGAAGGCACACACTTCCGTTAGTCGAAGGATTCCAGCATGTTTAGCCTTCCACATGGGCCCCATTCCTTGCCACGCAAATTTTTGCCCTCGTCAACATATCTGTGATGGTGCATCTAATCATGCCCCTGTCCTGCCTCAGGAGTTTGACTTCAGCTGTGATGATACAATGAATTATGTACGCTGACTGAAATGTTTAAAATTTCAAATAGGACTTGTGGTTGGTGAGTGGTATGGAGTAGTGGTATTTTTCTTAGCTTCTGTCACACATTTGCTATTTTGACCACTATTCATTCAAATTATCTGTAGCATTAATTGCTGGGTTATTAATTAATTGATGAATAATTAATGACCTTTTAATTTTTAATAGCAAAATTATAAAATTTTACCATTCGTTTAAGAAAAGTCATTGGGGCACCGTTAATTTTGGGGATAATGTCAAAGTAAGAGAAAAAGACTTAGTAATTAATTAATTAATTATGCAAATCAATCCACATCTGAAGTGCTACAAAACTTTATGGAAGCTCTTTGTTTCTGTGAACAGTGACTCTAAATCAGAATAACACAAAGACAAAAACACCTTACACCTTTATATGAAAAGGGGGATTTTATTAATCCAACAAATACTACAGAGATGAGTAAATGAGGAATAACGGACATGTAAAACACAAAGATGACACAAAGATATTCGTGACCAGACACAAACACACAGACAAACAATTAGATGGTATATCTTAGGTTTGGCGGATAAGAGAACGATTTGTACCAAGATTAGATGTATAAATTAAGGTTAATTACAAAGCAAAATGTGTCTCAGCATATAGAGGGTGATGCAAAAGAGTTTTGGGACTCACGGACCACAGTATAGGAACATGTGGTGAAGAGAGAGCGAAGTATCTTGGGTTGCTGTGGTAACGGAGGAAGCATCAACAGCTTTCTGGAGAAGCAGGCAGAAGACACTGTGGAGGACCAGGCTGGAGACACAGTCACATGAGATGGCCTGAGGCAGAAGTTAGTGTCTGTTGGAGGAGCACCCTGGAGAACACACTGGCTGGCTAGAGACGTATGTTCTGGGTTCAGGACTGATGCCTCTGGCTATCAGTCTCTAGAATTCTTTACAGTTCAGGGGGGGATCTTTGTTCTGGGGACCCCCAGTTCCACAAGCGGCAGGAACTTGTATGATCTTCGTTCATGAAGAAGCACATGGGCAGAAGGGACCCTCAGCTGGGTACACGCTAGGCCAGCAGAAGCAGTGCAGGACGGCAGTTTGGTCTGTCTGGGGTTCCAGCATGCATCGGCTTTGGAGCAGAGACGGAGGCCTGGTGTCCAGGTTCGGAGTGTGCATCAGGCCTCAGAACGGTGATGGAGGCCTGGCTGCGGCGAGACATAGGCCTGGTGTCTGGTGTGTGCTGGGTAGTCACACCCAGAAACTTGCGTGAAGAGCAGAAGAAGAGGAGAGAGCAAGCCAAAGTAGGGTGAAAGTGAGGAAGGCCAAAAGTAAAATGAAGAAAAGACCCAAGAATAAGATAAAAAGTGGTGAGAAAAGGAAGAAGAGCATTTTCTCCCCTTTAACCATGTTGCATCTTAGGCGGTCCATGGGCAGGACAGAGGTGTATCTTGAGGGAGATTTGTCCCATCCTCCTCATTAATATTCCTCTAAACTGGTTAAATTTTATATCAGGTCTTCATAAATGCTTTCTCTTTTTCCACCAAAGTTGCATAAAGGTTATTTTCATAACATTCACCTTTTTAGCATTCAAATTATATCAAACACAGGCGATTTTTGATGAACAACATGAATATAACTTCATTCTTTGATTAATTATGTTATCTACGTACAAAATGGACATTTATAAGTTTCTGGAACGAGAAACAAAGTCACAGTATTAAATTATGTGAGGTACATTCAGAACATGAGAAATAGGATCATTTGGGCTGAATTTTTTTATTCTTCCTTTGTCTTCTGAGTGAAGTCTTCTCTGATGAAGTCCTGACTAAAGTCATGGGGAAGGGAGATGCCCTGAAGGCGATGTGCTGAGAGACCCTGACCATTGTGATACAATGGAGTCCCTTGTCGAAACGTGTCACTCTTGTTTATCCTGACTCTCACATGTCTATCAGGAGGGTTAAAATTAACATAAAACAGATATTCTATACAACAGGGTTCTATGCACATGACCTGCACAAGTTACTGAGAAGGTGCAGTATGACGGGCTGTGTCCGCTACATATCACAACCAGTGACTCTGATGTATTAGAACATGTGTTAAAGTGTCTTACCAGCCAACATGACATCTAAAACAAGCAAATTGGACAAGAATAATGCTACTTTGGCTAGCAGGCTAGATGAACTTAGAGCAGACCTGCAAACTAAACCGGACTCTCTTTCTGTCAGATTTCAAAACAAGCTTGCTGCTATTGATACAAAGTCAGATGGGATACAGTCCATGGTGAACAATCATGAGCAGCAAATCTGCGATGTGGAATCTGGGCTGAACCAATTGCAGCTTCTAGAAACACGGGTAACTTCTATGGATGAAGATAACACAAAGCTGAAAGCTATTGGCTCAAAGACCTGGAGGGGAGAAGCAGACAGTGTAACGTTTGTCTCGTAGGAGTGCCTGAAACAATCAAGGATCCAGAGCCAACAATGTTTTTCTCTAAATTCTTGGTTGATATACTGGGACAAGATGTGCTACCTTCCCCTCCGGAACTCGAGAGAGCCCATTGTGCACTTAAACCCAAACCAGCCGAGGGAGAAAAGGCCAAAGCAGTAATCATTTGTTTTCACAAGTTTCAAACTAAGGACGCTGTAATTCGTACTGCCCGTCTGAAGCGAGGTGAGCTGAAGTATGATGGTAAGCCGGTATACATTCATGAAGACTACTGCCCCGAAGTGCTGGACCAGTGTGCAGAGTACAAAGAGGTAATGCACTGTCTCTACACTCTCCAACTGAAGCCCTCACTGCTATACCCGGTGCGCCTGTTTTTTATGTGGGAAAATGGAGGAAGGCGGCATCTGCCATCTGACGGCAGTTCAGCAGTTTTTGACCACGTACCAGAAAGTTACCTCGCCGATGGAGGACTGACTCAAGTCAAGGCTGGTTGCTACAAGTTCATCTTTTTTTGCATGTTACAATTTTTTTTCTTTCTCTCTGGTATGGACTTGTACGAAACTGAATACAGGATAGCGGAGTTGCAAATACATTAGGGGTGTCAAACTTCAGTCCTCGAGGGCCGGTATCCTCCATGTCTTACATATTTCCTCTCCCATCTCACCTGGAAGCCATTACATCATTACCAGGCTTCTGCAGAGCATGACAATGAACTGATCCTTAATTGAACCAGGTGTGATGGAAGAGGGAAATACCTAAAACATGCAGGATACCGGCCCTCGAGGACTGGCCTTTGACACCTGTGCATTAATGTATTGCTGATACTATATGAAAGGAACATGTGAGCTATAGCCTATATTGGTATGTTTTTTGTGTTTTACTTTAATCAGACTACTGAGGGACACAACAGCTAAAGATGGGACTGTCTTGTTAACTGAGTTTGTGACTTGCTTATTGGAGTTATACGATGTTATAGGATGTGTATATTATATAGATTTAACCGATGTGGCGTGGAAAGTGGGTCTCACTGTTCTTTCTTTTGTGAGACTGCTCTGTTAAGCTTGGTTGTTACTGTTGAGCCCCTTTAGATTCATCACGTATAGAATGGTTGAAAATTACTTTTTAGTATTAATACTTTAGAAAAAGGCTTGGCGGGGCAGAAGAGAATGGAGAGGAGCCCCAGGAGAATTTTGTTAAGTGAATATGGGACGTTGTTTAAGGGTTGTGGGTGTCGGGGAATGGTGGGAGTGGGTGGATCCATGTTTGGAATGGGGAGGGATGGTGACAGGTCTTTTGCTTGTTTTTCAATTTTTTTCCTCTTTTTTTTTCCTCTTTCTTTATTCTTCCCTTTTCTTCTTATTTATTTATATTTTTATTTCTCAGTTACTGTGCTATATCATATGTTATCACGCTTACATACCATGCATATTTATATCATATATCATACAATGCATACTGTGCTACACAGATAGTCTTTTGCTTGCATGGAAAGTAAAAACAGTGAGTAATATCCCTTTCATATCATGGAATGTGAAAGAGGCAAACCAGGTGACCAAAATAAACAAGATTATGTCCTATAATCAGGGGCTGAGAGATGTGGTGTTTCTGCAGGAGACACACCTGCATAGGGATGAAATCTTACGTACTAAAAGGGGCAGGTTCAGTCAATTTTATCATGTGAAGTTCAGTGCTAGGGCTGGGGGAGCTGCAATTTTGATTCAGTCACATTCCCTTTGAGCTAGAAAAAGTTGTAGTAGACCCATCTGATAGGTTTCTTACAGTTTCAGGGAAGCTGTGCAATACCCCAGTCATCTAAGCCAGTGCTTATGCACCAAACTGTGATGAACAGTTCATATCCAGGTTTTTCACCTCCATTCCCAATATTGATACATACCACATAATTATAGGGGAGAATCTCAATTTCATTCAGGATGCTGATTTAGATAGATCCTCTTCCAAACCGTATTCCCTTACAAAGTCTCCCGAACAACTTGCTTCCATTGCAGCAGAGCTGGGTTTTTCAGATCCACGGAGGTCTAAATTCCCAGACAAAAAATTCCTTTTCTTTTTTTCACACGTCCATCATTCTTATTCTAGAATAGACTTTTTTCTCTTAGATAACAGATTACTTTATGCTATACGCTCATGCGATTACCATAGCATTGCAATTTCAGATCATGCTCCCATATCATTAGACATACATTTTTCTACTAACAGACATCCTCTAAAGCCATGGAGATTCAGCTCATATTTACTAGCCAGTGACCCCTTTGTTGAGTCTTTAACATCAACTATACAAGAATTTTTTGAAATCAATGACACCCCTGATATGTCAAGAGGAACTTTATGAGAAGCCTTCTAGGCATATCTAAGAGGCCACATTATTTCCTATACAACTCACCTCAGAAAACGGAATATGTCCAGACAGTCAGAATTAGCAAAATTGCTCCAAGAAGTTGACGATAATTATTCTACAAACCCAGACCCCGCACTCTACAAAAGATGCCTGCAACTTCAATCTGAGCTAGATTTTTTAACTACTAATGAAGCAGAACTACAATTGCTCAAATCAAGACAACGATTTTTTGAATCAGGGACAAGGCTGGCAAACTCCTGGCCCAGCAATCTAGAGCTGCAGCTGCCTCTATGCTTATTCCAAGTGTTAAGTCACCATCAGGTGTCACCCTTACTGATTCACAACATATAAATAAAACATTTGCAAAATTTTATTCTGAGCTATATGCATCAGATCATCCTCAGATTAATACAGTCAATATGCTCAACACTATTGAATTTCCCAGTATAGAAGGGGAGTTGGCAGAAGATTGAGCCAGTACAACATCACCAACTGAGGTTGCAAGTGCTATTAAGGCTTTACAAAGCAGCAAATCACAGGTTCCTAATGGATTCACGGTATAATTTTATAAGAAATTTACCTCATTTCTCTCCAAGGTCTTAAATGTATATATGTGTATATATATATGTACATATAATGAGGCACTGTCTCATGGTCAACTCCCTCCAACCTTGACTAATGCTACTATTTCTCTTCTGCTAAAAAAAAAATGGCAAAGATCCATTACTTTGTAGTAGTTTTAGACCCATATCACTATTAAATTTTGATTATAAGATTCTTGCCAAAATTTGATCTCTTCATCTTCAGCAGATTTTACCAAGGATTATTTCAACAGATCAAACAGGCTTCATGTTAGGAGTCACTCATTCCACAATACCAGAGGACTTTTTAATATGCTCAGTATGCCCGGCCCCAGCATCCCAGAGATTGTGGTGTCGTTGAATGCTGAGAAACCTTTTAATAGAGTGGAATGGGACTTCCTCTTTGAAGTAATGGACAGATTTGGGTTAGGCTCAGGTTTCATTTTGTGGGTCAAATTGTTATATTCATCGCCAGTGGCATCTGTTCAAACAAATTATACAGTCTCACCTCCTTTTCAAGTTCACCGTAGCACAAGACAAGGTTGTCCATTGTCCCCTTTATTGTTTGCCATAGCCCTTGAACCGCTAGCCATCTGGTTAAGATCTGAACCAAGATTTCAGGGTATCCTTTGCCATGGCACTGGTCACAAGCTATTATTATATGCAGATGATCTACTCCTTTACGTGTCAAATCCTTCCACATCACTCCCAGTTGTCTTAGAGATCCTAAAGCAGTTTGGTCAATTGTCAGGCTATAAACTCAATTTTGTGAAAAGTGAGCTATTTGCAATAAATAATTTGGTTGGTAATGTCCCAGACAACATAGCCCCTTTTAAAAAGGCAGATAAAGGCTTTAAATACTTGGGGATATTTATCACTAAGACCCTGGCAGACACCTTTAACAAAAATTTTGTTCCCTTGCTCAGTAAGGTTGTGGAAGACTTTGCCAGATGGTCCACTTTACCCCTGTCCATAGCTGGCAGCGTGAACCTTATTAAAGTGGCTGTTCTACCAAAGAGACCAAAGAAAGTTCTTTGCTAAATTGGACAAATCAGTGTCAAAGTTTCTCTGGGCCAGCAAATCTGTGCAAATGCAGCAAAAAATATTGTCCTTTCCTAAACGAGTAGGGGGTCTTGCTCTCACCGATTTTTTTTTTGCATTATTACTGTAAATCTGCTTCCTGCTTCTGAAGAGTGCAGACGCTTTTACTGCTTGCGCCTGCTTCTGTCCCACTTTGCTTTGCTTTGTTTTTACTCCTACTGCTTTTACTTTTTGATTTTAATCCTACTGCTTTTATTTTATTTACTTTCTACAGCATGTCAAGTTCATTCAGTGCATTTTATTGACAATTTTGGCTTTTTTTTTGGCACTGCAGACATCTTTTTAAGGCAGATGGGCTTAATTTAAACAAAGCAGGAGTCAATCTTTTCACCTCTAACCTACATTTCTCCCTGCGTCACACTGCTCCTTCTGCCAAGGACACAAGACAAGAGAAGCCAAAACAAAAAGGAAGGAACTTCAAAACATGAAGAACCAACACTCCCCGGTGGCAAAGTGCTGCCCCAACCAGCTGCCATTGGTCATGAGAATTCACCCCCTCCAACACCCCAAACCCCGCCCAGATCACCATCTTCTGTGGACGTCACATCACCATTCTCCCACCAGCTGGAGTTCACTGACCAGATGAACAAGCTCTTCACGGCCGGCCTCCAACTTACTCCTTGTCCATCCCTGATATTTTCTCCCATAATTCCACCCCACCCCTCTCGACCGTCTCCGCCCCAAC
>JAPTYQ010000003.1:1509425-1522146 GCA_029814465.1 Ostorhinchus cyanosoma
CCTCTTTCCCTAATGAGGCACTCCCTTGACAAACACATTTCGACCAATAACTCGAAAAGATATGGATGGAAATTGATCAAATTTTCAGGAAATGTTGATACTGGCACAAGGAACAAATTATTAAATTTTGGTGGTGGTTGGGGGTGGTCTGCCTCGGCGGAGGTGTGCATTCTCCGAGTGCTTTTCTAGTTTTGTTTATTTTTCTTTACATAAAGAGAATTCTTTTGTATGATGTGGAATGTGAAGATAATAATAATTGTAAAAACAAGAATAAAAAGATAATTACAAAAAAAAAACATCGGCACATTATAAACTCAGATCCAGAATTGTCCTCTCTCTTCAAAGACCCCCCTCTATTTGCATTTAAACAAGACCATAAATAGGGATGGGGCCAATCTGATCCAGTATCAATATTGGGTTTTAGGAACAAAATCTGAATGAAAGGGGTGAAATCTGTTGGCTATGCACACGGGTGCTCCCTTTTTATTTTTTCTACTTGCACCAATCTATTTTAGGCGCATATGGAAGTGAAATGTTGGCACTCTACAGCCCTGAAAAGTACTCCACTGCGTGGCTAGCCAGTAAAGGCCTTATAGATGAAATACTAATGACATGGTCCCCTTCTTCACCTGACTTAAACCCTATTGAGAACTTTGGGCCATTAAGCAGGAAATTTACAGTGAAGGTAAACAGTACACCTCTCTGAACAGTGTCTGGGAGGCTGTGATTGCAGCTGCACAAAAAGTTGATTCTGACCATATCAAGAAAACTGACTGACTCTGTGAAGGAAGGCTTGTGACTATTATCGAAAAGAAGGATGGCTATTTTGGTCACTGAGGGTTTTTTTTTTTTTTTAATTTCAGAACATTAACAGGTGAAAATAAACAAGTGAGATGGGAAAATCTTTGTTTTTCATTTAGTTGCATAATAATTCTGCACAGTAATAGTTGGCTAATAATGGTGTACACATAGATATTCTCTTAACAAAGCCAAAACTTCAATTTTACTAGTTAAATGTTCAGGTTTGAGGGTTTGTTAATATTTTGGATTGACCAAGAGCACTGTAGGTGTACAATAACAAAATTAATCCTCGAAAATACAACTTACCTAATAATTGTGCATATAGTGTAAAATGTTGTGCTCTGCCTTACAGAGAGCTCTGAACTCATTCTTTGAGGCGGACATGGAGAGAGTATTTGAAGTAGAAGATTCTCCCAAGGACTCCAGTCCCAAGAGTAAAAAGGCAAAGGTTGAGGGAAATGCACCAACACACTGGTAAGACTCCCCCTCGTGCCATGTTCAATTTATCCCACTCTTTTGTAGATGTTGGTAATGAGCAAGTTCTGACTTCATTTGTATTGTCTAAAACCTTCCAGCATAGATTTGACTGAGGACAGTCCTGCCTCCACATGTAAACTCTCAGAGGAGGATGACAAGAAACTGTCACTGATCTCCTGGAACGTGGATGGACTTGACACAGACAACCTGGCAGAGCGGGCCAGAGGCCTCTGCTCCTATTTAGTCCTGTAAGCTGGAGTCTGGGCCTTGTACATATCACCTTATATTCAGGGTTACCTCTGTCATGAAGGTCATGAAAATTGGTGAAATCCTTGAAGGTTTTGGAGAAGTCTTGGAAGATCATTTGCAGGAATGTTTAGCATGGAATAAATATGAAGCACACAGATAGATAGGCTGAGAGGTGTCTTTGTGTGTGAACTTTGTCCAGACTTTTGTCTCTCAAACAGAAATGCAGACATTTTTCTGCCCTTACATGCTGCCAAAGGTTGATCCCCAGAAACATCTTATACATATTAAAACAAGAGGAAAATGAATCCTGGGATGTGCCCTTGTGTAGGGCACAGGACCTCCATTTGCACCATGTGCATCTGGCATGGCAGTCCGCTGCTGCTAGTGTGCAGTGTGTGGTGTCCCTGCATGTTTCAGTTTATGATGGGATAATTGCAGAAAGTAAATTTCAGTTTGTTTTGCATGCCTGCTTGTAAAATATACTGACAAAGATTCTGGGGAGCTATTACAAGAATCTGAGTAGGGTTTTTGAAATGAAAGGAAATATTACGTACTTTGTCTTTAAAAAATGTTTGTGAATCAGAACACGTAGTAAAGGGTGAGTTTCAGACACTGACATTTCAGAGAAACAAGTGAAAGCTCATTGTCTTTTGAGTAATAAAAGTACATTATTTCCAAGGGTGGATTTTTCTTTATCCTGATGCAAAAATCTACTGTAAATCCACATTTTAAAATGTACTTCATAAAGTCCTCTTTTTGAGGGACATGTATCGAGCCCACCCCAAGAGGGCTTTACATCTTTGTAACCTTTCTCAGCCGTGATGACTTTGCATCCCTGAATTACATCCATTTAGTATTCACAAAACAAGGGGACAAATATGTCAGTTTTAGACAAAGACACTGAATAAAAGTTTTCCAAATTGAAATCAACCTTAGAGTTTTCCTCAGTTTGTGGAGGCTATGGTGTTTGGATGACCCTTGTTTGTAAAAGTATGTGGAAGCCTCCCTATAGTTTTTTTTTTGCTAAAGGCTTAGTTGTCAGAGGTCAGAGATACAATGTGCACACCTATATAATGGAACAGGTCACCTTCAAACAGTATGTTTCTCCTCCATGCAGATACTCTCCAGATGTGGTGTTTCTCCAGGAGCTCATTCCACCCTATGTGCAGTATTTGAAGAAACGTGCTGTCAGCTATGTGATCATTGAAGGTATACTCAGTGCTGTATAGTAGGTAGGTACACAGCCATTATAGTGTAAGTTTATACAAATGTTTAAAGCATGTGTTCTTCTGTTTGTACTTATCAGGAGGTGAAGATGGTTATTTCACTGGGATGATGCTGAAAAAGTCCACAGTGAAACTGATCAAGAGCAATATTGTGACTTACCCGACCACTCAAATGATGAGAAATCTGCTCATAGCAGAGGTTTGTTCCCAGACATTTTTCCAGTTACTTCATGAATTTTATTTTGGTTAGAAAAATTCATGGTTTTATGAAGGTGTTGAAGGTTGGTGTGTAGTGTTAGAGGACACTTACTTTTAAGCCCAGGTTAGTCTAATGCAGCTAATACAGTTTCAAAAGAATAAAGACTGGCTTCTTTCAAGCTTTGAAAGGTAGCAATCCAGGATAACCTCAAAGACTTTTGTTGATATACACTCCTGATCAAAATTTTAAGACCAGTTGAAAAATTGCATGAATTTACATTCTGCACTGTTGGATCTTAAGAAGGTTCTCAGTACAGTTACAAAATACAAAAAGAAGAAATAGGAGTGAGACCAAAAAAAATTGAGTAAGCAATTTATTGAAAACAACAATTATACTGAAATAGACCGTTCTTCAGCCGATCAAAAGTTTCAAACCATAGCCTTTAAAAGCCAAAATCTCTGCAAAAATGTGGATTCAATGTCATTTTCTGTCAGATGGTCACACTGTCATGACCTCCCGATGGCCGAGGCAACAAAGCTTTCACTCTTTGAACATGGTCAGATTGTTGAGCTGCATAAGCGATGCCTCTTGCAACGTGCCATCACTGCTGAGGTTAGACGCAGTAAGACAGTCATTTTGAATGGAATGGAATGCACTGTCTGGAACTGATGTCCATTTTTATTTACTTCCCTTGCCATCCATCACCGAATATTCTCAATTAGATTTACAGGATTTGCACAGCCATGAACAACCTGGAAATGTTATGGAAATCTAAAATGCAATTTCCAGGCCCTGGAAAAATTATTGATTTCTATTTTTTGCTTAAAGTTTTGGAAACATTATGGAAATGCCGATGTCATAATAGATAACTAGAGCAGAAATAATAATTATTGTTATTTTAAAATATAACTAATTATCAGAGGTCGCAATATTGTAGCGGTGCAGGAGAAGCGTATTCAGTGATTTCCGGCAGGTATGCTAACACTGGGAGTAGGTACCAAATTAGCTGTGCCATGCCAGGGAAGTGCAGCTTCAAAAGTGAGTGGCTTTTAAAATACCAGTTATGGCTGGCAAAAGACAATGACCCAAGACGTGCTAAGTGCAAGCTGTGCTGTAAAACATTCAACATTTCCAACTTGGGCGAGGCTGTGCTTGTTAGCCACTTAAATGGGAAAAAGCCGCCGTTGCTGCCAACACCGCAGTTCCCATCGGTGAGTTTCTCAAATACGTCCAGTGAAGCTACGGCATCCTCAACACTAATAAAGCAAACAACAGTGGACATTTCAAATAAAAACGAAGTCGTCAAAGTGGAGATACTGTAGGTGTTAAAAATAATGAACTCGCACTACTCCTTCAAGTCATCTGAGGATACTAGCCGTCTTTTCGTCGCATAGCCAGATTGCTGCAAGATTTGCCTGTGGTGAGTGAAAGTGTGTGCATGTGTCTAAATTTGGCCTTGGTCCGTATTTTAAGAGGCTCATCTTGGCAGAAGTGTTACATAGATATATACAGCAAATTTGCTGTGGAAGTGTTTGTGTCACCTCCTGAAAATGGACAATTATCTTTTGTTTTATTAATTTCTCAAAAATGAACAAAGGGAAATGCACTATTAATGTTTTTTTTAATAGAGCAAATATTTTGAGAAGCACCTTATGTTTGAATACTGACATAAAAATGCATTTCAGTGAACAGTGAAGCTGTGGTTTGATAATGGAAATTTGGTGAGAAGTCATGGAAAAGTCATTGAAAATCATGGATGAAAAAGTATATGAACCCTGGATTTAGATCAGGGGAAAACACAGGATGGTCTAAAAGAGTTACGTTATTCTTCTGGATGAAGCACTTTGTCAGGTGGGCATTGTGAACTGCAGCGTTGTCCTGTTTTTTAAACCCAGTGATTACCGCATAGACGAGGGCCATCAGACATGAAGGATACCCGCTGCAACATCTCCACATAGCCAGCTGCTGTTTGACGCCCCTGAACAAACTGAAGCTCCGTTGTTCCCCTGAAGGAAAAAGCAACCTCAGATCATGATGGCACCCCCTCCACTGTGCCGCCTAGAAAACATCTCAAGTGGGATCTCCTTGTCATGCTAGTAACATTGGAAGCCATCAGCACCATCAAGGTTAAAGTTTTACCCATCAAAGAATAAAACTGTCAAAGTCCCTTGTCTCTTTCAAAGTCCAAACTGGCAATTTTGTGGCTTTGAAGGAAACAAGGCCTTTGAAGATGTTTTTTGTTTTTAAAGCCCTTCCCTGGCAGATGCTGTCTGATGGTTAATAGAATGGCAGTTGGCACCAGTAGCAGCAGTAATTTGGTTCAAGAATCATCCTGTGTCTTGACGGACAGCCAGTCGGATCCTTCAGCTCAGCACCAATGAAATTCTTTTTGGGTCTACCACTTTACTTTTTTGTTCCATAACCCTCAGGATCTTGGAAGGAATTCAAAATGACTCTTACTGTGTCCAACCTTAGCATTGATGGCATGTTGCGAGAGGCCTTCCTTTTGCAGCTCAACAATCTGACCATGTTCAAAGAGAGAAAGCTTTTTGGCCTTTGCCATCAGGAGGTCATAACTATGGAGGACTGAACCTGCCATAATTAAAAATATATAAAGAATTATAAAAATGGCTTGATAAATCCATTTCCGTGCCATTTATCTATTTTGTCTTTATTTATACTTGTCCTTCTTTCATTTTGATGCTTGCATTTATTTCTGCGTTGCTTTCTTGATATATTCATTTCCGTATCATTTATTTATCCATTTTATCCTTATTTATATTTTTCCTTCTTTCATTTTTATGCCTGTATTTATTTCTCTGTTGCGTTCTATTAATATTTTCTTTAGTAGTAGTAGAGGTAAATATATAACATATAAAACAGTGCAAAATATAAATTCATGCAATTATTCCAACTGGTCTTAAAATTTTGATCAGGTGTGTATACAGCACAACCAAATATAAAAGTGGCATTGGTTTAGTAAGCTTTTGCAATATCATGTTTATCACAATCAGTCGTTGCATTAATTTTAGCCAAAATCTTCTATTAACGATGGAGTCAAGTTGCTGTGTAAAGTTTTCTTCATTACATCCCAAAAATTCTCAATGGGATTGAGGTCTGGATTCAGTGGTGACCTATTAATGTGTGAAAATGATGTTGCATGCTCCCTGACCTGGTCTTTCACAGTTCGAGCCTGATGATATCATCTCAGAATGTTATCAGGGTAGAAAAATCCTCTGATGTTATTTATTTCTGCGTTGCTTTCTTGATATATTCATTTCCGTATCATTTATTTATCCATTTTATCCTTGTGTTCACACCTGGTCATTTAGTATATTCAGTCAGTCAGATGACCTAATTTGAAGGACACATAGTGATATTGAACGTAGACTTGACCAACTGAAACAAAATACAGTATGTGTGAAGTGAACAGTACGTGTGAAAGCCGTCAAAGGAGTGAAACAAGTCCAGTTGAACTTAGAAGAACTACCAAGAATGATGACCTGGGCAAATGAGAAGTTACACAACAAAGATAAAAGTGGCCTAAGATAGACATCTTAGGCCACTTTTATCTTTGTTGTTTTTGAAGGATTGAAATGAGCATACATATTTATCTTTATCATTCTCTTTTTTCAGATACAATAAGAAAATACAAGAAATATGTGCACAGCATTAAAAGAATGAAAGAAAAAACTAGAAAAGGAGAGCGCAGTCTTTCCCCACCCACCTGATTGCCACCAAAATTTCAGCAAAATCCATCGATAACTTTTTGAGTTAAGTTGCTAATGAAAGTTTGCAAGGAGGTAAGGAAAAGATGAGTGTTGAGTTTCACTTTCACTTCCACAAGCAGCGGTCCACCCCACCCCGACCTACCGGCCGAAACATGTGCGTGCCCCACCCCCCTACCCCGATCACCATGAATATGCAATAATTTGTTGCTTGTGCCAGTATCAACATTTCTTGAAAATTTCATGAAAATCCATCCATAGCTGTTTGAGTTATATTGCTAACAGACAAACCCTGACGAAATATAACCTCCGCTGTTCCTTGGCAGAGGTAATTAACTGAATGGGCTGTCACTATTTAGTATGAACCCTTACTCCACAATAAGAATAAAATACAAACAAAAATAAATAAATAAATAGAAACATCTGACATGTGCTTTATGAAACCTGGTACAAATCATCGGTTAATACAGTAAATCTCATCTTGAGCCACTCTGTAGACACTTCCCATATATCCAGATTTGATCTTAACACAGACACTGAGAAATGCAATGTCATTAGAACTAAACCAACAAACCTTTGTTGGATTTGGAGTTTCACACAGTATTCTACATACCATTTATAGTATAACTGTTAAACCTCTTCATGAAACCATATATTTTCTTTTCGAGTTGACTAACAGGGTGGTCTAGTGTGGCAGCAAAATCAGCTATGGTTTTACCCAAAATTCATAGCAAATTATGCTTCTTTCACATGTTATTTGGAAGATGATCCTTTAAACTGATGAATTTGAAATTATAAGTGCGTTGTGTTCAAGTGCTTTTGTTGTTGCGAAATGAAAAATGGCTAAATGTGCAAAATCATCAGCAACAGAATGTAAATAAAAGCATTGTTTCTAATTTTTTATGAATTCCTCTATGCTCTCCGCCACATTGAAACAATCAAGGGTTGTTTTCATCTCAGCAGCTCGTGGATCTAAAGTTTTTCCAAGTTCTCCCGTGGAAAATACGACATGAGGGGGCATTTGTGTGCAATTTTTGAGGTCGTAACTATTTACCATAATTTCCATAACACGTGAAGGCAGGATTAGACCTACTAAACAAGAGGGTACCAAAGAAACCCTTTAGACATCTAATTTAAGTCAGGGTCTGTCTTTGTGAAATTGGCCCCAGGTGACTTTCAGGAGACAGAAATTGTGGCTGATGACGTCCCACCTGGAAAGCTGTAAGGGCCATGCAGAAGAGCGTATGAAGCAACTTCGAGTGGTCATGCAGAGGATGAGAGAGGCCCCGGAAGAAGTCACCGTGCTGTTTGGAGGGGACACAAACCTGAGAGACAATGAGGTCAGTCACTGTGCTTTTGAATGTGAATTAAAAAAAAAAAACAAAAAAAAGGTCATTCCAGTCCTCATAATGATTCACTCCATTTTCCGGTTTAAAGCCAAATTTGATCATTTCTGCCTTATATGAGTTTATCCCAGCTACCTATAGGCAAAGGCGGGGTACACCTTGGACGTGTTGCAAGTGCATCACAGAGCTATCATACAGAGATACACATTCAGTCACTCACACCTATGGGCAAATTAGCTTAACAAATTGACCAAGTGCCCAGGATGGTGAGAGGAAGCCGTAGTACCCGGAGAGAACATGCAAACTCCGTACAGAAAGTTCCCCCTGTGAAATTTAATCCAGGACTTTCTTGTTGTGAGGCGACTGCAACCCACTGCACCACCATGTTGCCCATTCTTTTAATGATATCACTGTATTTTATTATTCTTTTATGAGTTCACTAAAAAAAAACTAGTGCGGAAGTTTATTTTACCTTTGTGTTTTTCACTACAGCCCCGTTCCCCTCTTTGAAAGCAGGCCAACCTTTAACCAATGTCTACGTTACAATTTGTTGCAATTCTTAAGTTATATCTGCTAACTTACTTTTTATATTGTGATATATTTTTTTTGCCTTTTATTGTTTACTTTGGTTTTGTTTTAAGTAATGGGCTTTGCATATTTAAGTCATGCTATATCTACAATGATGAATTTTGATTGACAATAGACAAAAAGTAACAGAATTCAGTTTTCTCTGTGGAAAACTTCTTCATAAGGTGTGCTTAGCTATTATTAGACTAATAGTGCAGTAGTGGTATAGTTGACAGAGTGGGAAATAACATCGCAATGATAGTCAGCAGGTTAAATGTCAGTATTGTGGCAGGTCTATAACAGTGTGTGTGTAATAATTGTCAGTTTTGTAAGACCCTTGTTGCTCATGTGTACTACCTGATGTGATGTTGATTTCAGGTGGTCACAGTGGGCCTGCCCTCCACTGTTCACGACGTGTGGGAATATCTGGGGAAGGCGGAGCACTGCCGGTATACATGGGACACAAAAGCAAATACCAACAAGAAGGTCCCCTACATCAGCCGCTGCCGTTTTGACCGCATCTATTTGCGACCTGCCTCCAAGGACAATGTCCCACACATGGCTCCTGACCACATAAACCTGGTGGGTCTGGAAAAGCTGGACTGTGGCCGTTTCACCAGTGATCACTGGGGAATCTACTGCAGCTTCTCCACCGGGTAGAAGCACACCAAACTTTTTGTCCAATCATCTTTACATGGTCCACTTGGCCTCCATAACACTTTTTTGTGGAACATAATGTTATGACCTCATAAAATTCACTGAAAATGTTGACTTGATTTGATTATTATTGTTGTTCATTAGGTTTTGTAATGGAATGTGAAATTTCTGTACAGACTACATTGAAAATGAGCTTTAAGGAATTTGTGAGATTTGTGGTTGAAAACCTTCTCTTACAGGCTGTCCTGGTACATGTAGTACTGGCTTGTGGGCACTAGAGAGCACTACAGAGTTTTAATTTCTAATTTTCTAAGACAGTAGCAAGTCCACTGCTTACACTTTGTCTTTAAAATACAACTGAAATTACAAAAACTTTAAGACCCACGGTGTAAAAACAAAGTAGAAAATATACAAATATTAAACATAAATAGAATGTAACAATAAACATACAATATGACTAAACAGGAGGAGTGGGAGAGAATAAATAAGCAAAGTGGTGACAGATGAATTATGGTGTTTAAAGTGACAAGATGCAATGTAAAGTTGCAATTTAATGTAATGGTAGGAGCAGACCCGAAGATTTTTACTGGTTGATTGAAACAGACATTTTATTTCCACAGAATCATGTTAATTGGGAATAAGGGTAATTGAGCAGAATGTTACAGTTAAGAAATCTAGATGTTTCACTTATTTTGACCGTTTTCCCATAGGTTTAAGTTTTGTCTCAAACCTCTTCCTCTCATTTGCTGCCAAAACCCTGTTAAGGTGTCTGAGTCGCCTCATTCTGTAATACGCTCTGCAATTCAGAAAGTGTTTTCGTGTTGTCTTGGTGAGCAGACAGCAGTGCTTTTTTCACACAGACTGAAGAAGAGCTGACCTTAGAAGAGGACACAGATGTGTCTCTTGGCTGAGAGCAGGCGTCATCAGAACATGCCTCCTGTGCTCGTATGTCCCTGCTGAGACCGGGTTTAACAAGGGCACATGAACTGCACCAGTCCAACTGCAAACCAACAGTGTGGTAGCAAACATAGGCAGCTGGCCTCCTTTTATTATAGCATCTTCAGATTCAAGTTTCAAAGGCAAAAATTGGTGAATCATCAAGTATTCATGATGCAAAACTGAGAAAGAGATATGGTCTCAGGAATGACCCTTCATCATCCCCACCAAGTTTAGTAGAAATGGGTTTGGCCGTTTAAGAGATATACTTTTCCACGATTCATAGCGCCCCCTAGTTACTAAAACGCGCCAAATTTGGCTCCTCCCCTCACATGTCAACCATGGCTGTAAAAATTTAATGTTGATGGCATGTACTTTGACCGAGATATGCAACAGTTTGCATTTTCGTTAGCTAGCTACAAATGTGTTCATTCATAATTGTCGCAATTTTCAGCCGTTTGCTGAGCTTTTGATAACGTTAGATCAGGTTGAACACTCGAGTGAGTGTATGTTCCAAAATTCACGCTGTTTGGACCAAATCCCAAGGAGTTATTAGAAAAAGTAGGTTTTACAGTTTTTGCAATTTTTCCAGAAAAAAAATCTGGGTGTAAATGGGCATGGCCTAGCCCATGCGATTAAGGCCTATTCAGGGAATCTGAGGATATAAGGTTTTTGAATGTTTAACATACGATGTGGGAGTTATAGACAAAAAGACCTAATGTGTGATGACTTCAGTTTTTTGCAATAAATAACACCTACATTGACTGCTCATTACGAAACGTTACCACTGACCTTAGGAGTGACCCCATATCATACGCAGCAAATATCGTAGAAATCAGTATAGCTGTTTAAAAGATATACATTTCAATGATTTATAGCGCCCCCTATGGACCAAATGCACCAAATTCGGCACATCCCCTCACAGTCACATGTCAACCATGGATGTAAAATTTGGTGTTGATAGCATTTACTTTGACTGAGATATTCAACTGTTTGCATATTTTTTTAGCTAGGTACAAATGTAGTCCTTCATAATTGTCACATTTTTCAACCATTTGCTGAACTTTCCATAATGATAGATGAGGTTGTAGATTTGAGTGTACGGCCCAAAATTCACACTGTTTGGACAAAATTCCAAGGAGTTATTAGAAAAAGTAGGTTTTACAGTTTGGACAATTTTGCGGGGAGAAAAATCAAGCGGAAGTGGGCGTGGCCTTGCCCATGTGATTCAGTACTATTCAGAGAATCTTTGGATATAAGGTTTTTGAATGTGCGACACACGGTTTGAGAGTTATAGATCAAAATGCATTGCCCTTGTTTATAGCACCACCTAGTGGAATACAGCCACAATCAGACCAGATCTGTAATCTTTGGGGAAAGTTGAATATTGTGTATATTTCCAATTTTTGTTGTGATGTATCGTTTGGGAATGGTAGCCACTTGAAAATTGAATTGATTGGTGAAATTAAATATAGCTTTTACAACACTCATTTCATTGACAAAACAGATAAGAACAGGAGCTTCACTTGCACCTTAACAAATTAAATGGGGGGCAACTATTTTAATGCATGTTTTACTCCCATAGTGCCACATTATCAAGCTCCTGGAGCCTCAGACATGCATGTCAGTTAATTTTTAATTAATATATATTATTAAAGTTGTACAATTAAGAGGGTCCATCCATTGTCTTCCGCTTCATCTGGGGCTGGGTCGCGAGGGCAACAGTCTAAGCAGGGATGCCCAAACTTCCCTCTCCCCAGACACCTCCTCCAGGTCTTCCAGAGGCGTTCCCAGGCCAGCCGAGAGACGTAGTCTCTCCAGCGTGTCCTAGGTCTTCCCTGAGGCCTCCTCCTGATGGGAAATGCCCAGAACATCTCCCTGGGGGGGCGTCCAGGAGGCATCCGAAACAGATGCCTGAGCCACCTCAGCTGACCTCCTCTCGATGTGGAGGAGTAACGGCTGTACTCCGAGCTCCCAACTGGTGACTGAGTTCCTCACCCTGTCCCTCTTGGTGCGCCCAGCCACCCTGCAGAGGAAACTCATTCCGGCCACTTGTATCCAGGATCTTGTCCTTTCGGTCATGACCCAAAGCTCACGACCATAGGTGAGAGTATGAAGGTAGATTGACTGGTAAATTGAGAGCTTCACCTTTCGGCTCAGCTCCTTCTTCACCACGACGGACCGATACAACACCCGCGTCACTACAGATGCCGCACCGATCCGCCTGTCAATCTCCCGCTCCGTCCTTCCCCCACTTGTGAACAAGACCCCAAGATACTCCTCCACTTGGGGCAAAGACTCTCCACCAACCCGGAGAGGGCAGGCCACCTTTTTCCGGTCGAGAACCATGGCGTCAGACTTGGAGGTGCTGATCCTCATCCCACTCGCTTCACACTCGGCAGCAAAGCAGTGCATGCTGAAGGTCCATGTTTGATGGGGCCAACAGGACAACATCATCCACAAAAAGCAGAGATGAGATCCTGTGGCCCCCAAACTGGACCCCCTCCAGCCCCTGGCTGTGCCTAGAAATTCTGT
>JAPTYQ010000003.1:1724685-1739914 GCA_029814465.1 Ostorhinchus cyanosoma
AGCCCCAAATGTGAACATTTTTAAATCCAGGTTAAAAACATTACTCTTTTCATGTGCTTAAGAGTAAATTCTTTTCAGTTTGGTTCTTTTGAATGCACTTTTTTGATTTTAATGTCAATTTTAATGTATGGCTTTAATGTATTTTAAAAACCACATTTTAAAGTTTTTCTTCTGTGTTTAAATCCAGGTTAAAAACTTTCCTCTTTTATGTGCTTCTTCAATTTGGAATTATATGTGGCTCTCTTGGTTCCAATCTCACATCACTACTGTACATTAAAGGTCTTTTTGTAAAATTTTTTGCCTGAGCAGGACTCAAAGGAGAAAACTGTAGGTTTTTTTAGGACTCAAAGGAGAAAACTGCAGGTTTTCCAGGTAAAAGTGATGGGGGATTGGAAAGAGATGTCCTGATTCCAAGACTTATGTTCAATCTTGTCTTTTGAATGCACTTTTTAAATGTTTATGTTAATTTTAATGTATGGTTTTAATATTTAAAAAACCCCATTTTATCTCTGATTATTTTAATGTGTTTTATTTTTAATGTCTTTTGTGATTTTCTTTTTGTGTGATTTTTAATGTCTTTTCTTCCACTTTGAGTTACCCTGTGTATGAACAGTGCTATACAAATAAACTTACCTTGCCTTGCCATGATAACAGTCCAAAACTACACCATGGTTGGTCAAGAAGATTCAGTCCTTGGTGGCCGACGTAAAACTTCAGATGAGACAACACGAAACGAGTGAGTTTATCAGTAATTCTGAGCAGACTACACGGAAGTAACCCACCGCATCGCTATGAAGAACAGGTACTGCAAAGTCGGTAGTATCCATGAAACGCTCTCCAGGAATACCGAGTTGAGCCGAGCTGATCCCACATAGTGGAAAATTGGCATTTTACTAATTTTTAAGTGTGCGCGGGTTTCCATCTGTGCATTCAAGCAGTAAACAGTGTGAATGACAGTACAGATACATGAGAGAGTTAGAGACAATAGAGGACACTAATTTATATGCAAATACTTAAAGTATTTCTTGTTTAAGTTTATGAGTTCTTAGCTTTTGTTTTGTTTTTACCGTAGTATTGATTTTGATATCGAGAATCTGGTAATTTTAGTGGTATCAGTATCGATTGCTGAAGTTTTGGTATCGTGAATGTAATGAAATTTTAACTTCACACATAATTCTTTTCTGTGTCCTTTCTCAAACACCCACCTGATCACATGCTTGTGTTCCCAAACCCCCCCACAGACCCAAACCCCCCACTGCTTGTTAACTTTCCCATACCTTTACCCAAACCCCCCACTGCTGTGCGTTAATTTTCTTGGAAGGTAACAAAAGGTGACTGTATATTAAAACCTGGGGCTCATCACTATCAAAAGGCCCTCTGAAGAGACTGGAGGTGTCACTTGCAAATGGGATTCACCCTATAAAAGGTGAATCTTGTGAGAAGCTCCGTCTTTTCTTCACAATTGCCGCTTGTGTGCAGAACTGACCTTTCTTTGCAAAGAAATAAATATTGTCGGCCGGCAGAAGTCTCTATTTCATTATTCACCAGCAGCAGAGCAAAAATTGCGACAACATGACATCCCTACTAGAGACTAGCAAGTTATAGCCTTCAACCAGCTCTAGTAGGTAACGTTTGTCTGGTGGCCTGATAAATGGAGATGGATGAAAACGTTATAATTATAACGACAGTGTAAAACTAGCTAGCGGGCCAGTAATCATGACACAGGATATCTAAAACTACGTTTATGTTCCCGGTGGCCATGACAGTCCCATTTGCCTGAAATGTAGTGCACTGTGGGATTTTTTCTCCATATTCACGTTTTGGTACATTAACAGCACACTATGTTTTGGGCGAGTGGGGCTGCTGTGGCCATCGGGAACATAATGTAAAACTTTAAAAATCTGGCCCGGCACCCAAAGCCTCAGCGATGCTGCTCTCTGTTTTCCTCTGTTGTACTACGTAGTGTGCGGGCATGCCTCCATACTAATGTGCACAAAACCCAACGAATCAACTGCCGAATTCATTGTCAACTCTTAAGAATCAACTTAATTGATTCGTTCGACAATCTATTGAGACAAAATAATTAATTGTGATCTGAATCTAAATTTTCTAACCTCTTAGAAAATGTACTACATGAGTCAACCAAACTGAAAGCTTGCAAATGCTTTATTGCTAAAGTATTACTATCAACAAACTGGAAGAAACCCACTAGCTGAGCAACCTGGTGATATTAATGCTACAAACCCACAAGGTAGTGCTATATTCTCTGTAAAACACTGTAGTTACACTAATAAATAGGCATTTACATCAAATGTTCACTAAGTAGGAGAGTTTTGACAGCGCTGTAATATTTTAATGACAGGATCTGTCATTAAAATATGCATCCTAAGTCTCAGTATCTGTCAGATTTTTGTTTACCTGAACTGAATTGTTCACTGACAAACATGAAGGAGAGCAATATTACTGACCTATATGACAGTCAGCCACTAGGAGATTTATGACAAAAATATTTGTCCTCACTTCTGAAGTGCTAAAACTGGGTCTGTCTTTATGTAGTCTATTGTTAAGGCCACTTTCATGAACGACTTCAGGTTCCAAACTTACATTGCCTTTGAAGCATAAATTGTGTGACTACATAAATAAATAACATCCAGTTAAGAGAAAAAGTCCTTTCAGAGAATAACAGAATTCTCCAGAAAAGATGTAACTCATTTAGCGACATGTCAGACAGCAAATGAGGAAGGTTTATGTCCACCAACTTTTGTGCACCCATCTGGAAAATATTGTTGTCGGGACAATTTAAAAGCAGCATCATGAAAACAGTCACTTCAAAAACCTCTTGACAATCAACCTACACTCTATAAAAAGGTACACTAAATGGGTCAATGGGATACCTTTCTTTGACACCAATACATAAGAAACGACAGCAACAGGAACAAGGAACCATCTTAGAAACAAAAATCAAACACTTAACACACCAACTAACCAACAATCCCTGTGAACAAAACCAAAATGAATTAGCTCAACTTAAAACTCAATTGGAAAGCATCAAACACAATTCATTATTCAAAAACTCAAATATGAAAACTTTCAGGACAGTAACAAATCAAGTAAATATTTGGCTAATCTATTACAACACAAAAAAGAAAAGCAATAATCCCATCTATACTTACTTTTACAGGTAGAGTCACACATAAGCCACAAGAAATCAATAATATATTTCATAAACATTATTGCAACCTTTACTCCTCAAATTACAAATCCAGTCGAACAGAAACAGACCCATTACTAAGTTATCTGGTCCTACCAACAATACCATCAGATTTAGCCCACTTTTTAGACTCACCACGCAGCCCTGATGAACTAGGCCTAAATAAACCTTTGTTCAAAATCCCAAATAATAAATCACCTGGACCAGATGGATTTCCTGCAAAATCCTACAAGCATTTCTGGAATATATTATCACCACTTTTCTTGTAACTACAGAAATACAAACTACCTCCATTATATCTGTCTCCTCCGTGCTGGAGGTCCAAGAGCCACTGGACCCAGCGCCGGTTTGGTCAGGCTACCCCTCTGTGTTCCACAGTCTCCGTCTGTTTCCAGTGTCCCATTACTTGTGGAGACCTGGTCCTTGTGGGATCCTGGTTCTCATCCTGTGTCTATTGGTTTTAATTGAGTCCATTATTGTCAGATTAGTTGACTAATCAATAAAATAATCGCCCGATTGATCATTTTAAAAATAACTGGCATTGGCATCGCGATGTCCATCTACGCAATAGTCACATCGTAGGTCCTGCAATGTAGGAGGCAAATTAACTCAACACATTAGGCCCTTTCCCACCAAAAGCCCAGGAACTTTATTACCATGAACTTATTTGGGTAAAAGAATTTCTGGTATTTGCATCTCCACCGCACCCCAAAGTTCAGGGTAATTTGTTCAAATCAGGTTGATGATGTAACTGGGAGCAGTAACTGCATTACAGTTCATGTACATTCACAAACTCAGCTCTAGTTCAATAAAATGACACAGTACTTTAAGTGGATGGTTTGGGTTTAACGTTTTGTTGGTTGTTAAATCACTCAATCCATCTGGAATGCATTTTAAATGAAGTTAACCATCATAAGCTACATATCCTTAATTTCTATCCCTAATTTCTCTTTTTTAAAAATGGTAGAACATGTATTTTCAACTTTTCATTCCTTAAACTAAATCACTTCTAACTTTCAGTGTGATCGATGGATCTGTTTCATTTCTGTTGTTTTATAGATATAGTCCAGGTTCAACCCTTAAATCAGACAGATTTACTCAAATGCCTGCATTTAATTTGGCTATATATTACCTATAAAACTGCTTATATTCTACTTATATTTTGATGCCTTATAAATGAACAGACAATGTTCGGCTAGAATTTTTTCTAATAAAAATTGAAACCAAACAAAAAGATAAAAAAACCAAAAGTAACAACAACAAGATGCCTTGAGATTAAAAGGGAAATAAACATCTGTGAGAGATTTGGGCTTCTGGACCAGGAGCTGGACCAGCTGGTCCAGGACAGCCAGTCTGGAACACCATGGTTTTCAATTTCTTATATGAAAAGTAATAAAAATGCAAAAGTGAATAACAGAACACATGAGGACAGATTCCTACCAGTGTGATGGGACATGTTAAATGTCTGACCTGGGCTGGTGTAAGGGGCAGGAGACCATGGACCAGGACAGGAGACCATGGACCAGGGCACAAACGAGCCCTGTTCATCCAGTCCGTTTCAGGCAGAACTCACATACATACAGAATAAATCAGTGTTCAGCTCACGGCGAAAACACAAAAACATTTAGCACCAGACTGATGAGCAGGTAGTTTTAGTTTAATCTGACTTTGGACTAAACAGCTGATGCCGCTGACTTCTGTTTACAGAAAGAACTAAACAGTGAATATTTCTGTGATATTCAGACCGTTTGTTTGTTCGGTGGTCGGCTCCACTGTGATCATTGTGTTCCTTTAGTTTCTTATAATTCAGCAGAAGTTTACTTGAATTTTACCCCAAACTCGCTTGTTTCATATCAGCAATTAAAAGTCCATCCAAATTTCCTCCTCTGCAAAAACACACAAAACAGCCTAGAAATCATTGTTTGCCCAGTTGTCATAGCTTCTCTTTTGGTCCATTTTCCGAATTATCAAAATATAAAACTTGCAGAAAAGGAATAAAGAATGAATGAAATTGTGATGGGTGAACAGAATGCGGAAACACTACAAATGTAGTGTTCTCCAGCACAAAGCCCTGCCCCTAAGAATTCCTGGTAATCTGAAAAGTCCTACCTCTCTACCAGGAACTTTTTCAGGGAAAGTTAGGGGCAGAGGGAAAGTTGTTTACCTGAGTAATTTCAGTGCAAACGCACTGTGGTTTTTCAAAGTTCAGGGTAATGTAAAAAGTTCCTGCAAATGTTCCTGGGGTGGGAAAGGACCTATTCTCATCTAATTTCAACATGGGTACCTGACACACACTGCACACAGTGATCCACCAACCACAATACTTCTTAATCAGTTTGCCCAAGCAGACCACGCCCCCTGCACATGCAGTGAATCGCCAGTGACAACATTGAAAAATGAGCAACGAACAAGAGAAAATCACCAAATACAAAGACTTGGTCCCAAAAAGAAAAGCAACATACTAATATCTGGGATTATTTTGGCTCCAAGAAGGATGAAACTGAAACACATGCTCTGTCAACAAGTGCCTTGCACCTGTCGCAAAAACAAGAGGTAACACAACTCATTTGTTTGACCATTCATGATGGCACCAACCAGCTATTATATCCTCCTGAGTGTTTTTTCAAATTGCAATATAAATATCGCAGGGTTACAAAAAAAATTGCAATTTTGATTTTTTTTCCAATATCGCGCAGCCCTTAAAAAGAAAATTATAGTACACCGTGGTTACAGATAGAACAAAATCAATGTAAAACTACTTCACTCACAGACCTCCCATTGCTACCACAAGTAATCAAGAAACAGGACTGCTACAAGAACATCGCACTCTCCTCAACTCTGACAGCCGGGTGGAAAGCTCACAAAATCACCAAATCATCACTGGCACCATGTAGGTTCACTCCAATCTGGCACAACCCGGACTTCCTCTAACTTTTGTCATCTGATTGGTCAAAGATGAGGGAGCTGCAAAGGGATGGTGTGTATTTTTGAAGTCTGCAATTTCTTTTTCCTCCCAATTCGTCTTGCAGCTTTATGTTAAGGTATTAATACCACACTGTAACAATATATCAAAAGAAAAGAAAACCCTCAGCATTGAAAATGTTACTTTAGTCAAACATGTAATTTATCAAACCTAAGTATCAATTGCAAAGACAACCTGTGCAATTATATAACCAAACACAAAGACATTCGGTCTAAAACCAGTAAAACTTCACTACTTATATGACATTAAGATTGTAAGTCTGAGTTGGAAAAATACACATCACAAAATTAATAGGCTATATTTTCCTTGATGACCAAACAAACATAGCCAAAAAGTTCCACGACTTTTTTATCATTACAATATAATAAAGAAAATGTGACTTTCAACTGAATGCAGGAACATGAGGACACCATGTGACATTTATGATGTTGTACATAATACATTAACTTATGATTACCCTTGCGTTTAATGCAACAGCAGGATTTTATCTGTGTAGTGGTCGGTTTGGTTTTACTGGGGTGAAACTCATTTTAAACTACTAATTAAATTAAGCAACTAATGTATACTTCCATTATGGATTAGTGCGCTGACTAATTTTCATAGTTAATCTACTGAATACGTGAATTCTAAATCAAAAACATAAAATAAAAAACACAATCGCATGCGGGAAAGTCCATCTTTTGTTTACAATGTACACCTGGCTAATCAACGTTAGCCTCCAAGCTAACGAAATCAGGTTTGGCTAGCAGGAAGCTATTGCCCAACTTTAATCGCCCAAAGAGTTGCGATCAGCTGGAGATGTTTTGGGTTCTGTTCGCTTGCTAGTAACCGTAAAGTGTCTATGTTGTCCTTAAAGGCAAAAAAGATTAACATGCCGTAATTATTGCCTTTTGTCCCCGTTAGATTTTGACCTGGAGAAATTACAGGCTAACTATCCAAGCTTAAAACTGCTAGCTTCTCAGCAGCATCGAAAAGGAAGTTCTGTTCTGATAATAGTGATAAGAACTTTCGTCTGCTCCGAAAGCTCCTGCTTTTCTCCACTTACAGTCTTAAATATACTGTGCTTAGCTTTTATTTTCAGTAGTTTAATGTGTTGCTTCCATTTACCTGAGCGCCGTAGTGCCAGTAGTGTTGTTAAAACTTGGCCAGGCTGCCTCTGCTGCTGCTTCCATTCCCCAGTGAGTCCGAGCCTCAGCACACACAAACAAAACACAAACAACATTCACACTTCCGATCACAAACGCTGCCGTTTCACAATAAGATGAGATCAGTTAACATATGACTTTATTGATCCCACTGTAGGGAAATTACAATGTTTACAGGAGCAAAATACAGAACACAAAGTGCAGAGGTAAGGCAGCCCATTCAGAAGTGAAACTGGAAATAAAAGACTATCTGCTATTCAAAGTCGTATAACTTGTTCTAAGACATACTGTTAAGTTTGAAATGATTGTTTCTTAGTTTGTATACCTAACAAAAGCAACCACATGAGTTGCAGAAAAAACAATTAACTACGGTTGTGATTTAAAATGTGTTTGCTGCACATTCGCACGTTTTTAATAGTATGAATTGGTGTTTTTATTTGTAGTGCATAACACTTTAATCCGAAAATGCATGTGGCAGTATCAGATATGACTTGACAGATTGACGATTTTTACGTATTAGTGTAAATCGTACCACACTGTGGACATCGACCAGTTGTGTCCCTCGTACTTTAGCTCAGCAACAACTTGATAACAGTGGTAAAATATAAAATATAATTTAGTACATTTATTCTTCTTTTTTTTGTTTTACTTTCTTTTTTTTTTTTTTTTACTTTTTTGTCTATACAACGTTAGCCTCCACTACTTCCTGAACCTCAGGTGGCTCCTTTACTTCCTGTTTTTCTTTATTGGACACATCGCTTAATAGTGTGCCTGCTACTTCTTGTTATGACTACTGATTAATTAGACAGATCTGGATTAATCAGTGCGTCCAACGATGAAAGACAGGAAATAAAGGAGCCACCTGAAGTTCAGGAAGTAGTGGGGCTGTGCATAGAACCCATCAAAATAACACAGACATAAACACTGCTCGCACTAGACTCAAGGACCCTCTTTGGCTTTTTAAACATTTCATTTCTGATTTTCATGCGGCACACTGAAGTGTTTCTACAGTTAGTTACAGGTGCAAAATCATGACAAGTAAGAACAAATACTCTCATTTCTGACACGAAATATTAGCTATGTTATACACACTGTTTATCTCTACAACATATATAATTTTTTGAAATATCTGTGATTACCTAATATTTTAATTGTTGATTGGTTTTCTTTACTACCTTCTCATTAAAAGACCATTATAAAGTTGAAATAAAAAAAAAGATGAACTGAACTCAGATGTGAACTTTTTTCTTAACTGTAAAGAAGTGATTATTATGAGTAGTATATTACTTCAAAGTAGTAATGAATATACGAGTGAGTTCGTGCTTATAAATTAAGAAAAAAAACGTTCTAAACAAAAACTAGACCAACACATGTTCCTACTAATTATCTGTCACAATTATGTTGTATGTTGTGTTTGGTAGTTTGACATCTCTTTCATTCGATGATAATCTTTGCTGAATTTGACAACTGCCGAAGGTCCCCGTTTTACGCATGCGCCTGTGACAGACAACTGTTAAACAGAGATAACGGACAAACACCTAGCGAGCTCGCTAGCGAAGGGAAGTAACGCTGTACCTGTTTGACCAAAAGCTTCAGTAGGCCCAATATAGTAATGAGGTAGATACTCCGACAAATAATACCCACATTGTTTGCAACAGACAGACTTTGCCACAGTGAAAATGGACCAGGAGTTTGAAGACATGGACTCAGACGGCCGGTGGCAGAAACTGTACCTAGTAAGTCTATTAGCATAGTTAGCATGCAGCTAACAGATCAGTCGCATAGGTAAACACATATTTAATTTTGCCAGCAAACAGTGTGGGTAGCTAATCCAGCAGCCAGTGTCAAGCTGTTATCATTAATCTTGCATTTTAAAAACGTTTTACGGCTAGTCATCCAATAATACACTTACACTTTTATCCGCTACATTCTATAAAGCTACTAAAACAAATATGAACGAGGGGTTACTCAATATCATATAACGCTAATAAGCTTTCACATGTTTTAAAAACTCTACGATAGCCTTAATAACTTGCTAATTTAGTTAATTAGCTCTATACATTAACTCTTCTCTGAAATAGCCTATTTTGATATTTTCAGAGCGGAAAATTATCGATTGAGCCACGATCATTGACATCGTGTTTCGATAAGGAACTCACGTTGTGCCATGTCTTTCGTTTCTTTGACTATCGTGTTTCTTTCTCCAGGAAATTCGAAATCAGTCCCACGAATGTCCCTACAAAGTGGCAAAGTATCCAGAGAATCGCAACCGCAACAGATACAGAGACGTCAGTCCTTGTAAGTAAACATGCAAGGCACGGAGTAAGTTTGTGTTTGATACTTCCCTAACAGCCAGCCTAAACCTAATGATCTGTTATACATCACCAGTTGATCACAGTCGTGTGAAGTTGGAAAACACAGAAAATGACTACATTAACGCAAGTCTGGTGGTGATGGAGGATGCCCAAAGAAGTTACATCTTGACTCAGGCAAGTCAAACACATTATACGTGGAGTTTTTCAGTTTCCATTTAATTTGTAGGTTAATCATCAAAAAAAAATTACTAACTAGTGCAATATGCAATTATTTTGCCAATGAAGGTTTCTACACTCATTTTAAGCTCAGACAAGCATTCTGGAAGATATGTAACTCATTGGTATCACATCAGAATTTATTTATAGTTAATAGCTTTCTACAGACAAGGGGAGTTTAGCCACAGTTGAGTTAATTTTATATATATATATATATATAGAGAGAGAGAGAGTTTACTTAATATATATACTTTGCCATTTTAATAAACCTCTCCACAATCTCAGTTGTGTGAATACTGTTACATTGATACATGATACACAAGGTAAGGAGTAAAGCCACTCAAATATAACAGATCTCCAAATTAACAAATTGGCAAAAAAAAGTATTTTCATGGGAAATGTTTTATGCTGTCCCTTGGGGAAAACACCTCATTCCTGCATGACCTTCAACAGCTAATTGATATGGATGTTGGCTTGTTTGATAGTGTGGTGTGGGATCCATCCTTTGGTATTTGCTTTCCTTGAGACTTTTGTAGGCATTTATGATAGACCAGTTAATAATGTATATGAGAGGGCAGATCAGCAGGATGTTTTATATTCTATAATAACCTCTAACTTACACATTTTTGTAAGAATGTTTTCATTTAACAGAGTAACACATTGGTGGAACTTAACACTGTGTATGACTTTTTGTCAACAATTTTTCACCAAATCTATAAAATCCGAGTCATAGCCTAAGTATCTCAAATCTGTAAGCCTTTCCGTGATTATTCACCTGAGTCGCTTCCCTCATGGTGAACAATTTTGATGGGAACTTCACAATAAACAATCCGTTTCTTTACAAACAGAGCTGGTAGGTCACTCGTCTATTTTTGGAAATTTGTTGGAGATGTGCATTGTTGGAAGCAGAGTTACATGCAGCCGCAGTAGCAAGAGGCAATGAAGCAGTTTCCATGTTTGTTGCTGCTGTGGCCATAATGTAGCTGTGTGGAGCTCCACCTCCTAACATACAATATCTATTTCTGCCAATTTTTCGAAAATGCCCGACTGATTTACCGGCTCTGTTTGTAAACAAATAATTGTTTTTGGTGGAATACACTTGGACATTGTTCATCATGAGGGAAGAAATTCAGGTGAGTAATCACAGAAAGACTTATGGATTCGTGGTGCTTAGGCTATGGCTCGAGTTTTACAGATTTGATTAAAAAAAATTGGTGATGAAAGTCCCGTGCAGCATTAAAGGATTGAATTGAAGTAGTTTCTCAAATCCACTCAATTACATTTGGTCCCAACTATTCAGGGTCATGAGAGGTCAACAAAGCTCTGTGCTCTTTTGACCCCACATGACCCTGAATATTTGCATATCTACAGGAAGTTAAAGGAGAAGTGAGCATGCAATTATTTTTAATGTTTTATGATTTACCTAGGCTTTTATCACAAACTTCCATTACCAAATGTTACTCAACACCACATGATGATCTTTTCCACAATTGTATGAGGCCTTTCAAAATTTAGGATTATATAAACTTAGAGAGTAACAGATGCATGTCATCTTTTGTGACATATGACATACTGTATTTATAGTATGTTGTACAAAATTTGCTCCTCATAAAGTTTGAAGGCATTTATTCTTTTCACGGTTGGCATGTATTATTGTCAGTGAGTTGGCTTGGGGTTAATGCATATGTTAGTATACATATAGGTTTGGCATAGTTTTTGACAGTGCATCTTAATCAAATTAATTTGAATCTGAAATGGTGTGTTGCTGTGCATATTTTTTTTAAATCAGATGTTGTGCATTATTTAATTTGATATTAAAAGATATTTCACCTTACTCTGTCATTTTCAGCCGCATGACTTTCAGCCACATAACCTTTAGCAGTCTTGACCTTTTAAATAAATTCATTATCATTACACGTCTCTGTTGCACAGTTATCACATGACAAACAAGTCTCACATTTTTTTCTCCACCTACATGTTGTTATATTGCGTGTTAATATTTTTGTCCATTCTTGAATGAGTATATTGTAAACCAGGACAAGGGAGTAATTTATCTTTCAGTAGAAATTATAAAGATCTGTTTGTGCATGTGTTTGCTGTCTGCAGGGACCCCTCAAGAATACCTGTGGTCACTTTTGGCTCATGATCTGGGAACAGAAAACCAAGGCAGTGATCATGCTCAACAGGGTCATAGAGAAGGGCTCGGTAAGAAAAATAAATAAAAAACATGCTATAATGTCTTTTGTCTAGTGTGTATCCACCTACACACAAATACTAAATGGACCACAGGAAGACTTTCACATATAGACCACATTATCCACAGACATCTCACAAAATTAGTCAAAGGCTTACACCCTCTGACAGCATGGAATAACTGATGCACTCTGTGTACTTTCTCTTGTGTTACATTTGAATTATTTACAGTGACACCTCAGTCTCCTGCCTGCAGGATACCTGGAATTCAATGTTATGACAGCAAGTTCAGTGATGAATGTGAGAAACTGATATGTGGCTCAACTTGTCTGTTCCTCCAGTTCTAGCGATCCTACGATGTAGAGATTAAGCATACACACAGTCCATGTTTTACAAACCAGCTGTAATCTCTGCTTCCTTTCTCAGTAAAGCAGCTGAGGTGCGTCTTGTTGGTCCTGACATTTGCCCACAGTTTCCTTAGAAATAGTGCTAAAGCGCATCCAATCCATGGATATTATTAGCATCAAAAGGACCTTTTATTATTCCAGCTTTTCAGTTCTGCAGTACTAAGATTGCACGCTAGATTTTGTGTCGTCTACCCTGACTTTTGCACATTTTTTTCCCTAATCTGAACTAGATTTAATATCCTTTCATTAACTAGCAAAGTCTAAATGAATTCCTATAGATTTCTTTGTGTACATGTGGTTAAAGAGTGATGCCAAGATGAGAATAATCCTAAAAAATACCAACATGAAACTAAACAAAGTACATGCAAAATTACAATGTTGTATTATTGCTACATTACAGGGATTCAAAAAAAACCAAACATTTTAAGGATTTTGAAAGTGGTAATTTTAAAACAAGTGGCATTGTGAGGGAAAAATTCACTATATTATTGAGGAAAACAATTCTCCATACTATGAGAACAAACTTTATTTTCTAACAAAACTCATAATGAGAAGAAAATTATAAATGTATTCTCATTATATATTCTCTCTTATATGAGGTCAGCTTTCACTTGTCTATAATTATCATAGTGGTGTTTCAGGTAATATTGTTATACTTCTGATTCTTATAATTTGGGAAGGCTGTTACATTTTTAACATAATATTAGGAAATTTTCTTGCAATATTAAGTTGTTTTTTGGTGTTGTTTTCGATTTTTCATTTTTGTGGTATTTTTTGTCTTCTTTATCCTCTCCTTTCTCTCTGTGTGACAGGAAAAGTGTGCACAGTACTGGCCTTCAGCAGAGGAGAGAGAGATGGCCTTCAGAGACACACGTTTCCTAGTCACACTGTTGTCAGAAGACTCCAAGTCCTATTACACCACCAGAGTTTTGGAGCTTCAGAATATTAATGTAAGCTTCTTTTTTTTTTTTAACTAGTATTTGACAGAAGGGAAATTCCAAGTAAAAAGGTAGCAATGTAGAACTGAAATGTTTCAAGGCTGTCACACTAAGACCAGCAACATAGACCTGTGTTGTCTAAGGCAGTGGTTCCAACTGGTCTGGCTTCAGGACCCACTGCCACCCCTCAATGACAAGCTGTGACCCAAATTGATAACAATTAAACTTCTCAAATTTATTTAATGAATAGATGGTGTGTTTTGAACCTTAGATAATAAAGAATATCACAGTATGAAAAGTAGAGCCCGACTGATTAATCGGCCCGATTATAGGGTCTCACTGATTAATCAACATCAGCCAATATGTAGCCGATTTGTTGACTTTTTTTGCTGCGGAGCTTCTGTCGATTGCTGCTCCTCTGCGCGCGTGTGTATGCTGCCTGGAGAGTTAGACAAACAGTAAAGTCCATCAGTTTCACTTTCAGTTCTGCTCTGACAATCACACTACAGGGTTTCCCCCAGAAATCGAGCTAAGTGTAGTGGTAGGGCCACTACGGGGAGGGAGGCAATGTGGTTGTACGGCGGAGCGGGGGGGGGGGTGCGCACTGTGGTTGTACGTCAGAGCGGGGGGGGGGATGAACCCTTGCGAACGAGCCTGACACGCCCCCTCTGCAACAGGGGCTCGCAGGACAGAGCTGGTCGCGCATCCGCGGTACCGGAGTCTGTTACTTGCGGTTTATTTACCCAGCACTACTTGTAACGAGTAGAAATGTCTTTTAAATAAATAAACAACTGACGCTTAGCCTGGCTGGGGGGTAGGTAAAGCCTGGAGGGCCGCCAGGCTTATAATGCACTGAGGGACACCCTGACACTATCACCCCCCCACCCCTCTGAACACACACACATACCACACAATCACAGAATCACAGACCGCTACCCTGACAAGGGCTGTCCGTTAGACCCCCGCTCCAAACCTCCCAATCCCTTATCTTTTTTCATGTATCGGCCAATATATTAGATATCGGCTTTTTTTTAACCCCACAATATCGGCCCCTAAAATCCCATATCAGTCGGGCTCTAATGAAAACATAGAAGACAAGTTCAATGATAAACCAAACTGTACAGCAGGTGGTGATGCTAAATATGGAAATATTACCTTGAACACTAAGAAAGGTCCATTTTAACCAAACCCAAAAATGAAAGTGCATTCAGTCACTTATTCAGGTTTTAAACACTGAAGTTTTTGTCCTCAATGTAGATAAAACCATATCTGATAGAGTCGGTGTCATACCTGAGTTTGTCCATGATTTTGAATAGAAACTTTTGGGTCTTCTTTTACGCTGTGAAAGGTCTGTTGTTAATTATCATTACAATACATTACCACCACCTACTGTTGAGGGGTGTGACTGGGTGGCACTCAGTTCCATCAAAAATGGAGGGACGAGTGGATGAAGGAAAAATGACTGAACGTCATAGCAGGGCGGTGTGTTCCTTCCGTGCCTTCTGCTCAGGGAATTGTTGATAAAGTCGCTCGTTGTGTTGTTGTCTCGTCTGAATTTTTACGTCAGCCAACTATAGACTGAGTCTCCTGGACCATCCATGGTGTAGTTTTGGGCTGTCATCATGTGGATTAATGTCCCACTATATTTACTGTCAACTTCCGCATCTGTTTTTTGTATACCGGCGGGTCAAAGAGACAACCGTCTGACCTATCAGTGTCTGCAGGGCTTATATGTCACATTTTAGTATCTCATGGAACCTGGGTGGAGCAGATACCAAAAATGTAGTACCGGGTACCAGATCCTTTTCCATAATGGAAACA
>JAPTYQ010000003.1:1745166-1755576 GCA_029814465.1 Ostorhinchus cyanosoma
TAAGGTCATATTGTACACAGTGTTGTTTATTATATATATATATATATATATATACATGCATACACACACACACACACACCTCCTTCAGTTTGTCCAAGTAGAATTACGGTCGTGTATGCACAAATGGGCAGTTGGTCCCATAATGACAGGCCCATAAAGATGGCAGACACTACCACTGCAACCATTGTGTCATATTGTAAATCCTTAAAATTTAAAATTCAAGACTTTACTATGCATAGCCTAATGTGTAGCCCTATTATTGATTTTTTTTTTCCCCTATCAAATCTATGGTGTGGTGGCAACGACGGCAAAACCTTACTAGCAAAGACACTGCAATGGTACTGAAACAAGCCGATACTACCTGAATGACATCGTAAATCCAGTCACTGTGCCTCTGCACGAGCAACACAGGCCTGATTTCATCTTCATGGATGACAATACCCCAGCTCATTGGGGCCGCATCGTCAGAGAACAGCTGCTGGAGGCTGGGGTACCTTAAATGGATTGACCAGCACTTTCTCCAGACCTGAATCCCATAGAAAACTCATGGGATCACCTGATTTGTCGTGTAGAGAGCTGTAATCCTGCACCCCAGAACCTCAGTGACCTGTGGGAAGCCCTTCAAGAAGAATGGAATGCCATGCATCACCAGGCAGTAGGCCAGCTTATGAACAGCAGTCTTTGTCAAGCTGTAATTGATGCTCAAGGGCACAACAAGTTATTGAGATAATGGCATTTTTGTCGTGTTGTTGGTTTTGTTTCAATAAATTGTTTGAGATAAAGAAATAGCCATCGCATACATCAACTTAATTTCCCTACTGAACTTTTGACATTTTCTCTAAATTTCACCTGAAAGTCTAATAATCTTAACTTTTTGTGAGTAGAGTAACTAATGCACATATAAAGTTTGAATTTAAAATTAAGTTGCAAACAAAAGTTGTAGCGTTGGCTCTTTGTTCTGACGTGGTCAGCCACTGCAAACATGATGAACGTATCATGATTATCACTATTATTATTGTTGGCTGAAAGTATAAACGTGTTGTAGTTTTACCAGTTTTTCCTTTCTTTCTAAGCAGCAAACGACGCAGAGAAGACAGTATCTCTAAATCAGGCACAGCCAAGACGCCTCAAAGCAAGCCCAGGACAAACGACTCGGAGAGGAGGAGAAAAAGGTGATTACATCTTTGACCTGCTGTTTTGCTTACGCAAAGAGTCAAAAATTTCAAATGTTTTGTCATGTACATAATGGTTCCTCTGTTGTATACAGAATGCCCTGCATACAAATCCCTAAATTTGGATTATCTCAACAAAGACTGATTTTCAATCCTGAAGAAATCATGGTTTTATTTTCTATTGTTGCAACTTTACAATTAGAATTTGGTATAAACTTCATTTCAGTTTGTATTATCAGCTTACTTCAAATTGAAAGGTTCAGCATAGATGATTTGCATGTGGTTGTGCGCTCATGTTAAATTTAATTTAATATTTTTTATTTTTTTTTTAGCTAGTAACACTCTGTTGCTGACTTCTGTCATAACAGCCACAATATGCTGACTTCCCTTCTAGAGGTTTCATGACATTTTTTCCTTGGAAAATCTTTCATTCCTCATTCACTCCTGAGGTCATCTTTACCTGTCTACAGCTGCAAAGGTGTGCAGCACTAGCTTCTGATAGCTTAGACTTAACCAGAATGAACAAACAACCAGCTCCTGCTGCAAGACAAACTCCAGCACTAACTTCATCTATGCAGATGGGTATGTGTTAGGGACTTAAAAGAATGTAATTTGATCATACTGTGCATCGTGGTACATAATTAACCAAAATAGTAAATTATTCATGTTTTTTTTTTTTAATCCTCTTTTAAACCAGGGTATAGACCAAGAGGAGCTCCTACCAGTTTTTGTAAAAATGGCACAGGGTAATGTCTGTCTTCAAAAGCACAGCAGTATCCAGGAATTACTCAGAACGTGTTTCATCAGGCTAATGTTTATTTGCAATTAGGATGACCAGCAGGAAAAAGGCCTTATGGATAGCAGAATATCCCCATCTCTGGGGAGCTGTTCCATAGTGTTAACTCAGGTGTCTGACTTCTCCTTTGTGCAGGTAGACGACTGGCTGACGGTCTTCCAATGACAGTGCCTGTTATTGTAGACTAGCTTTGCCAGCTCCTTTCACTGCAGAATACTCAGTCACACGGCTCAGAGTACCCTAAGCAGTAACAGCCCAGAGTTAACACAAGTTTGAAATCACAATATGATACATTAGATGTTTTCCATTAGTTCTGTCTCTCTGCTGTTCTCTGTTTCTATCCACTTCTCCTCTTCTCTCCCTCTCTTTGAATTTGTCATGTGATGACTATAAGGTGAACTTAAATTAAACTTCCAGGTCAAACAAAGATTAAAGTAAAATGTGGAATATTTAACTGTTAGTGTGCACAGCTCTAATCTATTTAAAAAATTGTGATGAGTGATGGAGAATATTTGGATGATGTGACCTCTCTTCATAACACAATTTTAAACTGAGGGAAATGCTTATGGTTTTAAATCATGGTTATATTAGACTGTAGTATACGCTGATCACGGCATATGTTTACATCCGTAGTTATTCACCAGCATTACAAATACAACCTTTAATTCACCAAAATGAGGTTAAGTCCCCAAAATGTTCAACTCCAGTTTTGCGAGCCAGTGTTAACTTCAGACTGAGACAGGGAGAGGTTTTACTTACAGTAAGCAAGTTCTTTGAAGAAAGTTCATCATGTAAGCTTTAGGTGATTTTGAAGGATCAAATTCCAGAAATTGAACACAATATTTATAATTGTGTTTTTATTAGGGTATGATCACACAAAAATGAGAATTGTGTTTTCATTTCCTTAGAGTGTACAGTTTCGATGTGTGGTATCCACCAAAGCCTTCTTCTCTGTTGTCATTTTGTAGCTCTTCAGGGCCACACCATGACTCTTCATGTTGCATCTCATTCCTAGTGGGTGAAAATATCTGTATTACTTTAGACAGGGCATAACATTAAATTAAACTTTGTTGATGTACCCCACCTTAACGAGCAGATCTAAGCCATCACAAAACTGGTTTTGCAGTCATTAATGTTATCCCAGGGATTTTATTGTCCAACTTCTTTGATTTCAAAAAAGTAAAATGAGTCAGTGTTTAACCCTGCAGAGAGAATGGAGGCGGGCTTCCCCAGTGCATGACTCAACCTCATAATGACACAAGTTAGACTACAAAGCATTTAGGTTTTATTTCATCTCTTCCTGTGAGTTTTTCTGTTTCCCTCAACATTTTTCATTTGTTTTTATAGTGGAATCTCATGTACTGAGAGCTACATCATGTTATCATAGTGGGACAGTTAGACCTGATGACCATGCTCCTTCTAAAACAGCCTCACTAAAGCATTTCTGAGAAGTCTCCCAATGTTATGACATGTTAGTGTTGTGCCAGTAAAACAGAAAAAGCCTGCACCACCTCTGACCAGGTTCTTCTGGTTCCTTCTTGAACAGTTTGGGCTGCATTTGCTGCACATGACAAGAGCTGGCCTGTCCAGTGGGGGGCACTCTATCTTTACCCCCTTCTGTGACAGCGACACCAACCCTGAAGAGCACATTTACCCTCAGCTTTTAAAAATCCCACTCTTGTACGTGGAGGTGTGTGTGTGTGTGTGTCTGTGTGTCTGTGTCTGTGTGCGGTGCTTTTGTTTCTTTTGGGGGGTTTTTTTGTCTTTTTTTTGTGATTTGCTTGGCCCTTGTGGTTTGGAGCTATGTTGATTTTGGCTGCACTTCAGCATGTGTGCGTGTGTGTACACTCGCGGGTAACGGTTGTTGCTTTTCAGCATTGGGCTCAAGTGGAATAATGCAAGGTGCTAATTTGTAAAATGTAAATTTGGTGGCGTCTTATCTCTTCTACCCGGTACAGTTTCGTCAGGAGAGAAAGGTTAAAGAAAAGGTTATGATGAACAACCACTGCAGTGAAAACAGACACCTGCATTTTACTTTTCTGCTCTGCAATTTGAAGTGCTGTTTTACAACTATGGTGTTTAGGACAGAGATGCATTGATCATAATGTGACTGGAACAAAAAAAATTTAATAAAACCGCATCTCTTTGAAAATGAGCAAATCCTGTTACGCCACCTACTATGAACAAATGACCTTTCACTGATGTTTTCCAGAGTTTGCATTTTTAGCATGACTGTCCTTCGATGCATCAATTGTGTTTTGGACTTTGGAACAGAGTGTATTTGGCCCACATTAACATTTGGACTTGAGATACTGTCCACAGCAAGAAGTTTAAGATTTCTGCTCACTTCTTAAAGAGGGTCTTTGTTTAAACTGGCTGGACCCAAGGTGTCTGCTTTTTTTGTCCTCTCTTTTTATGTATTTTCTATGATATTTCCAGAACTGTAATTCAAATTAAATTGTGAAAAGGCACAAACATGGCTACTTTGCCTTTCACTTTAAACTATTAACTCCCAGTGGAAATTAAATTTTCTTCCCTTTTGAATCAGGTCATTTACATGTTTGTCAATATAAGATCCTTTAAAACACTGGGGAAAGTTTATGGTAAAGGATGTAGAGCACAGGGGCCAAAACAGGCCCAGCAAAGGGTCCAATCATGATGAATTTGTGAAATGCAAAAATTAAACAAAAAAAATTAAGTTAGGTTCAATCTAAAGTGGGTCAGACCAGTAAAATACTATCATAATGACCTATAAATAATGAAAAAAGCTCATTTTTCTCTTTGTTTTAGTGTAAAAAAAAGAGTAAAATTACACAAAAATTTTTACGTTTAAATACTAGCCTTTTGCCAAAAAAATTTTAATAATCTGAACAAATATCAATAATCTGAAATGTTTTAAGAGAAGTATGTGGAATTTTAACAATATTCGGCTCGTTATTAAATGCTTTGTGTATTTGGAGATCCACTCTAAGTTGTGATGCACATGCAGAAATGATAAACTAAAGCGTGATATTGTTAGAATTGTACTTATTTTTCTTAAGAATTTTAAGGTTGTTCATGTTATGTTCCAGTACAGTTTGTAGATGTAAACATTTTCATTACAAAATGTCACTTTTTTCACTCAAAAACATAGAGAAAACTTTGGAGTTGACATTATAAGTTGTTATCCTATTATTTAATATTGTTGTCCTGGTTCGGCCCACTTTAGATCATATTGGGCTGGATGTGGCCTCTGAACTAAAATGACTTTGACATCCGTGATGTAGAGCATCATCTAGTTTTCAATGGTTAAGTATTAAAATTGGAGAACAAAACCATAGTCTGTTCATATTGAAGATGCATCGACATGTTCAGTGGCTCTGAACAGACTGTGAAGACAAAGTGTTAGAATGACACTACAGTGACTTTTGGGTGTGAAGTCTTTCTAATGATACGTTTTCAGTCTGATAGTTCAACAGTGTTATGACATACTGTGAATTATCAATTAACAGAACAGGATTAAATAGGATTGGGGGGAAAATAAATAAATAAATAAATAAATAAATAAATAAATATATATATATATATATACACACACAGAGTACAGGCCAAAAGTTTGGACTCACCTTCTCATTCAATGTGTTTTCTTTATTTTCATGACTATTTGCATTATAGATTCTCACTGAAGGCATCAAACTATGAATGAACACAGATGGAATTTATGGAGTTTTTTTTTTTTAAAGTGTGACATAACTCAAAATATTAGATTCTTCAAAATAACCGCATTTTGGTTTAATTACTGCTTTGCACAGTTTTGGCATTCTCTAGATGAGCTTCATGAGGTCGTCACCTGAAATGTTTTACAAAAGTCTTGAAGGAGTTTCCAGTGATGCTGAGCCCTTGTTGGCCATCTGCACTCCAGCTTTACCATTTAACTGACAGGGTGTGTCCAAACTTTTGGCCTGTACTGTATATATGCACGTCTATGAAACTGGGTACATTTTGGTGTCTTACACTTTTGCCAGCTTTTTAGACCCAATAATAAGAAACATATGTAGACATATTTCCTCCAGGATGGACCTAATGATTACCTCAGATAAATGCAAAAAAAATTATACTCTTTCCTGATCCATCCCCTAATAAATTAATTTCTAATCAAATATTAAGTCCAAAAATAGGCCCCAAATATGGACAGTTAAATCTCCCTAGGTGTCAGTGCATTAGATGCTTAAACATGGCTGTAAATGGTCTTCTATAGACTCTAAATACAGATACTGTGTTAAATGTGTGGATCCTAGTGGTTTTTCTAATCCACATCAATCTCAATCTCATTCTTAATTTGGTTTGGAACCCATTGTGTCCACTCTCGTTACATGCAGAACCTGCCCATTTAAACACAAATAAATCACAAATGATTTTTCAACAGCAGTAATTTTTGTGAAACACTCTGCCTTGAATAATTAGTTCAATTCCCAAAATGCACCTGTGAAAGAATAAAGAGATTTTTTTTTAATTGCATAATTTTTGTGTCCTTTTGACCTTTACATGTATATTTTTGTATTAAATATAATGTAAAATAATATAAAAATGTATATCTGAAAAATAGTTTCTCTTTTTTCACTGTATTTATTTTTCAAATAGACCCAAAGTGCTTACAAACTCAATTTATAACATTAGTCTATGTCTGCTTTGAATTTTTAGCTCCATGTCCTGTTTTTAGGACCAGTTTCAGAGAAGAACCCACGTACAGAAGGACTGGGTCACTGTTCACCATGAACAGTAGTTCATAACACACTACTTCTACTTCTTTTTTTTCCATTTAGTGGCAGGTGATGTTACATTATTGTATACATGACTGGATCTGTGAATATACTCCCCAAAAAAAAGCTCAAACCACTGGCCACTGTAGGGGAGGGTGAGGGGGTGTTGATTATTTCTAGATATCAGTAAATGTCGCACACTGTACCTTTTTAAAGACGCTTTGAGTTTCAGATGACTGGATCCACCAATGTGTTCAAATGCTCTGTGTAAGTGCAATGAAATTATCACAAAAAAGGGCTTATGTTGGAATCATAAAACGTTTCCCCACAGTGCGATCAATAAAGTCTAATCCATCTTCTTCACGCCGAAGTGTGACATAATGCTTATCAAACACAATGGCTGCTTTGCTGCTTTGATGATGAATCTAATGTTATCAAATGGCAGACGCTGTGTGAACATCCTTCCATAACCACTTCACTTGTTTTGTGTCCGGTTGCAGGGCGAAAACCAACGACTGCTAACCACCTCCACCGCCTACGACTGCAGCTCCCAGCAACGAAAGCCTACACGGCAGGGAACTCCGGCGAACACCCAACTCTCAACACATCAAACCACTTCTCTTCCTCATCAATGTTTTTGTCTTATTTGCTTCATTTTTGTGTTTTAATCACAGCTCAGTAGCATTATCGGGTTGTACATCCTTCTTCGTCTCTTCAGCCTCTCCACTGTTCACTGCAGTCACTTCATAGACATTCTTCAAAAAGGGGTACATTTCACAAGACAAAACACCAGCGTTTTACTCCAGGAGACACCCCCCACCCCAAAGCCACAGCCTGCTGCTTCTTCACCACTCGCATCATTTTTTAATAGGTTTTTTTTTGTTGTTTGTTTTAAAATACACTGAACAGAAACATAAACGCACCATGTGACACTTTGAATCTTAATAGCATTAGATGTTGCACAATATATGAAATCGCACACAATTTATTTTGTTGATTGATAGATCAGATTTTATTGATCCCACCATGGGGAAATTTCACAGATTACTGTCCGTTAGAACACGACAGTTGCGTGTGGCTTTCAGGGACATTCGTGTGGATACAGTGGGGACCGGTTGAAAGAAATCATAACTCGTGTCGTCTTGTGTGTCCATTAGCGTCCCGTAGAGCGACACATCGTCTTCACGTCGAGTTGACATTATGGTCAATTGTGGCCTGTGGAATGTTATTCCACTCCCTCTTTGAGGGCTACATGGAGCTATGGGATGTTATCCGGAACCATTCCGGCATGATTTGTGACATCTGAGGAAATGTGACATTTTGTGGTGTCCCTTTATTGTCCCCAGTAGAAGCAGCGCCTGAATACTATTAACGCTGTTTGAGCAGCTGTGTTGTGGGTGGAATCACTGGATCACTGAGCGAGCGCTCACTCGCAGAGATGGACACAAAGTTTTTTACAAATCAAGAGAATTAACCATGTTTTACATTTATAAGATGTCATAAGCTCATTTTGAGCAGCGGATCTCATGTCACACAAATATTGTACATGGTGCGTTTATATTTTTGCTCAGTGTAATTATTTGCAGCTTTGTCGTTCTATTTTGCTTTCATTGCATCAGTGAAATTAAGACTAAACTAGGGGCTATGCATCACCAATTTGTAATGCTGTTCATATGTGGATTTTTAGAAAACCTGTTTTCAGAGTCAAAAATAAAAAAATGTTCTATTTTTTATAAGAGATTACTTGAAGTTTTTCACTGTGACAGGAGCAAAGCCTGTCTACTCCCATATGACAAATTACGTGGCATTTAATGTTTCTATAATGTATATAGTGTTCTTTTTAAAAAGATGTCTAGAAAAACATATTTTTGCTTGTGTAAAAGAAATGAGACATTAGATTTGATTACAGTAGAAATCTGATGACTCGTTCTCCTTTGAAATGAATTTGTCTTAAGTTTATCTTTTTCCTAGAGTGTATCTACAAATAAAACTGGTATTATCTAGTTTCCATAACACACTGTGTTCCCTTCTCTGCTTGATTTACAAGATTTTATATTAGTTTTTAAGTTAGAAATATAAACATTTGTTACAGGCCTAAATAGGAAAATTTTACTGTCAGCATTTTTGGAATCACAGAGCTCTCATTTCCAAATTTCTGTAGAAAATTATTGTACATACCTTTTTCCAAAACCAGTCTACACACAAACAATCCTTCCCACAAAAAAAACAATCTGACAGGAAAACCACAAACATCTCTGCAAGGTCAAAGTATGAGTCAGGCCACTACGTCAATGTTACCATCATGTAAAGTTGTGATACGTATTTTAGAAAGAAATCAAATTACAGAGAGGCGTGACTGCCAGGAAAACAGCATGGCACCAGGCCAAGCACTTTCAGTCAAAGCAGGCAGAGCCGTTATCGGCAAGAGGAACTCAGTCACTTTGGATATATCACACTCCTTTTTTTGGAATTGTCTTTTATTTGGAAAAACATTATTTGTGGAATTGAGACAGCTGATGTACATGAAGTAATAATTGTACACGAGAAGGTTCTGAGGCAAAACCTAGTAGGTGGGGTTTACTGTCATGTTTTAGGTCCAGAGTTTGTTACGTGGGAGAAGCAAACGACACACTGATTCAAACATGTTTAGAAAGGAGTGAAAACACTGAAGCGTCTGGGATCCGAGACAAATGTCTTCTGGTTTCACTGTTTTCCCACAATCCAAACAAAACCAAAAAGTATGTGTATCAGAAGAGTGCAGGTGGGATGCCACTTCCAAAGAGAAGACTCCAGGAGGGAGGGACCTTCCATTTAGTTGCCTCTTGACCCTGAAATGAAAATTGGACAGAAACAGACAATTAAATGAGGCGTGTGTCCGATGATCTGTGTTAGGGCTTATTTGTGTAATGTGTAGACCAGGGGCGTCAAACATGCGGCTGGTTTTGGCCTGCGGGATGAATTTACAAAAATGACACTCAAGATATTAATTATGAAAGGTGTTGAACTCATTTTACTTTGTTCTATATACAGACCAATTGTGAGTTGAAGTAAAATATAACAATGTATAAATAATGAGTCCAAATTTCCTTTAATGTGAAAAAAATACTACATTATGCCTATAAGTAATGACAACTCCAATTTTTCTCTTTGTCTTAGTGCAAAAAATAACATTAAATTATTAAATACATACATTTACAAACTGTGCTTTAACAATAAAATGTGAATAACTTGAACAAATATGAAAAACCTGAAATGTCTAAAGAAAATTAAGTGCAATTTTCCCAAAATAATGCCTGTTAATAAATGTTTGGGTTTTTTTTTTGTCTTTTTACCTTTGTAGATCCAATCCATAATGCACATGTACAAATAATAAGTTGAGGCATAATACTGTTTAAAATCACACTTAAATTTCAGCTTTTTTAAGGTTAGTTAGACCATGTACATGGGGCAGTCATGGCTCAGGAGGTAGAGCGGGTCGTCCAATAACCGAAGGGTTAACGGTTTGAATCCTGCTCTCTCCTAGTCTGTCCGTTGTGTCCTTGGGCAACACACTTCACCCTACTTGCCTCCAGTGCCACTCACACTGGTGTATGAATGCGTATGAATGTTCGGTGGTGGTTGGAGGGTTGGCAGCCACGCTTCCATCAGCCTGCCCCAGGGCAGCTGTGGCTACAGATGTAGTTTACCACCACCAGAGGGAGAA
>JAPTYQ010000003.1:1812467-1824390 GCA_029814465.1 Ostorhinchus cyanosoma
TTCTGTGACAGAAGTGGTATGTTGTGAATTTATGCCCAGCGGTGTTCAGGAGTTCAACAGAGCCTCTTCTTCTTATTGGATGAATGGTTCAGACACACAACAGCCAACAATCCTTCACACATGTTACATCACACGTCAAAGTTCCAAATTGAGGAAAGTGGCAGAGAATGCGTAATCCTATTTCATGTCACTGCTGTCCAAATAGTGTGTTTGTGTAAAGTGAGGAGGTGTGTGTTGGTGTGGTAATCCCCTGAAATACAGCTGTGACTATTCACTGTCAGTTAACTGTAGGTCACTATTAAACTGTTGTGCAGTACTGACCGACTGTAAATATACTTAGCCTTTATTGTATTTAATCTTTATTTTATATTGGATCATAACAATTAGTCAATGAGTTGTTGACTATCACATTAATCATAAAAAAAACAAATAATGCATAGAGATCATAATAATCATCAGCTACAGCCTCAATTGCAATTATTGAGGATGTAATTGAGATCTATTTATTTATTATTATTTATAATCAAGGAATATACAGATTTTTTATTTTTCCTAAATAACACCCTAACACATTATAACAGTTGAACAAGGTGAGAAATAAAAAAGCCTGTTAAAATTATTGATGAAAATCTCTCATGCAAGAATGTCATGGCCAAGACAGCAACAGCAGAAGTTACAGACAATAGAGTTTTCAGTCAAACATTCACACTAAAAACATACAGAAAACACACAATAAAACCCAGTTCTAAAACCATACACAAAACTAATAATATATTTATAAAACACCAATAAAGAACAACATTTTTCTAAAAGTATAATCAACAATGTTCCTTAAAAGCATCTCAAAGCAGAACCCGATTCAGTCAATTAGAAAAACATTTACATCCACATTTCTCCATTTCCCATTCATTGAGATTGACTTTAAATGTATTTACAGAGAGCAGCTCCTTCAGGTTTATCTCCTTGTTCTATTGATTGGGAGCAGAACATTTCAGAGCTTTCTTTCGAGTTCTGTTCTGACTTTTGAAACTCGTAGAGATAAGAGATCCTGGGACCGGAGACTGTAATGATTAAAGTCATTCTAACAGATGTAGACCAGTGAATATGATGGACAAGGTCCTAAAGTACATTTATAAATAAAAGAATACCAGTGTTTTAGCCTGCGCATAAAAAGATCTGTCCATCCAACTGGAGCTTTTAAAGGACAATGAGGCCAGTAACAAACCTCAGAGCACCGTGATAAACAGTATCAGAAGCATGTGAACACTGTGATGACACATTCATATAAATAATGTCCCCATAATCAAGCACAGACATAAAAGTGGAAGCAACAAGTCTCTTTTTAGCCCCAAGAGAAAGTCAAGATTTTATGCTGAAATAGAAACTCAATTGTAGCTTCACTCTCCTTAAATGTTGCTGTATAAATAACTTTAAAAATGTGTAAAAATCCATAAACTTGTTAATAGTTAATAAATTAAAACTAAAAGTGTGGTCAAAAGTTGCCAATATCACATATGACTGTTGTAAACAAAGTAGAAGTTGAGTGGCATTTGTCTGGGAAGACCACAGGGCTCAGTCAACTGGTAGTTAAATGTTAACTTCAGAAGAATTTATTCCAAAAGGTCTTTCCCTCTCACAGGAAGTGCATTTCATACACCTCAAACAATATCACAGTACCCATGAAATCATAACAAAAGTTATCTGATGACACTTTACATTCACATCTGATCTAAATCTGACTCTTAAGCCAATTTACAGACACTAACAGAATCTTCCAGGAGTAAACACTTGGTGACAGTGAAAGGAAAGACTTGAACAGGTACAAACCTGGAGTAGACCCTGACTCTGGAGGATGGACCAGTGACATGACCAGTTAAAGGAGACTAGTCAGTCTCCAGGAAATCCTAAAGGCATAAAGAAGTCAACAATTCAAACAACAAATAATAAGAACAATAAAGAACAATGACAGACATTCAATTATTCAAACAAAAACAAAGTAAATTTGTGCTGATGGTAGTTAAGTTTTGCCATTTAATAAACATTTTATGAATTGTAATCATCATTATAAGTCATAAAAGCAAGACATTTCTGAACATTTTAACATTCTTTTGAACTTGAGAAAACTACTTCCATATTGGCTTTTCAGTCAAAAGTGTGATATCAGAAGTATAAGTTTATATAACACTGATGTTCACTTTCGCTTGATCTGGTCTATAAAATGCAATTCAATAAAATAAAGACAGGCTGGAGTCATTAAAACACAAACCAAATAAAATATAGTGCTGCTGGGTGAATAGCTGTAACTTTTGCCCAGTTGTGTACTACTTATTCATACAACTGCACTGTTGCATTGTGGTCCATGAGTTTGAACAGATGATGAGATACAAGGCTCCGGCTGAACATTTGGTGCAGTTCATCGTGTGTATAGTTAGACCTCCATCTCCACAACAATGCTGCTATTTAGTAGTTTGATCTACATTCTGTGCTCTTCAATAAAACTTGCTGTATACTATAATGCAATTAGTATAGCTTTAAAAATTCAAGGAGTTCCTTTGGACTTGTATTTCCTGTATTGTGTGCAGTCAAATCAGGCAACAAAAGTGTAGAAAACTTACATGTATCCATTATCTGCCTTCCTTCCAGAGGAGATGAGTGATTGATGGGTTGTAACCTTTATACACTTTGCAATTCATACTGTATTTCTTCACCTTTTTAAAATTGTGCAGTAACTTTCCCAAACTGATCTACTTTCTATAAACGTATTGACTGTATTGAACGTATAAAACCTGCCTCAGTAGCAGCCTTAGTTCAAAGCCAGTTTGTGATTTTTCCGTCTTTGCTCCATCTCTGTAGGCCATCTACAAAATGGTGTCCTCTGTGATGAAGATGCCTGAAGACGAGTCGACGCCAGAGAAACGCACAGAAAAGATCTTCAGGCAGATGGACACGAATAGAGATGGTGAGACACTGTCTTGTCCTTCCGTCTGTAGGAGCATCTGTTCCCCCTCTGAGCCGGTCCCAAGTAAAAACCGGCTGCTGATAGTTTTACCAGAACGGTAGTCAGAGATGTTCAAGGCTGCACTTTGGAAATCGATGGAAACTCTTTGATTGACTTCATGTGAGATGAGCCCTTTTATTGTGGCTTCTATTTGCTATGAGCAATATGGATATAGAAATACCAGGAATTCTGTCCGTCTTTCCATCTGTTTTTCTGTGTGAGGTAGGAGGGGTGCAGGGCACAGTTTTATGGCTGAATTTTAGTTTCTGGATTTTGTTATGAATTTTTGTCCAACCAATGCCTCGAAGACTATTCACCTGAAGACAGAAGTGCGATTAGCTTGAAAGTTAAGACTTGGGCAGAATAATGTTTGTTTTGGTTTGCTAGAACTGCCCAAAAAGGACAATCATTGAGTTTAATGTAGTTTTCAATTATCTTTCATTTCAAATTCACCATGAATCCCTCTCTAGGCAGGGTGTCAATGAGCACTTTTTTTTTTTTTTTTTACCTTTTATTGACCTATTATTGATTACTTGATTGACTGAAAATATCATTGACAGATTAAACCACACTGAAAATAATTGTTAGCTGCAGCCCTATACCAAAGTGAATATCACCTTAGCTAAAAAGCACAGAAGAGACATTTTGATGTTTGTCTGTGGCTTTTTTCCCCGACCCTCCATAGGTCAGAATTTAGGAGTGTCGCTATAATGTGTAGTTTCACTAAATATTCGTCACTGAACTGACCCAAGACCACGTCTCGTCATTAGACAAAGGTCTGGCTGTTTGGTCTTGAACATGGTCCAAGGGAAGGTTTCATGTACCCCATATCCTCCTATTCATTGTTTCAACATGATCCAGTCATTCTCTGTTGGAGCTTGTCTAGGACCCTCACCCTCTTCTTTCTTCTCCTAGCCTTATGAATGTGTGCACGATGTTGAAATATGCAAGGATGTCCCAGGAAAAGTCTGAAAGTCTTGTCCAAGTGCATGAAGTGTGAATGTTAATGTGTTCATCTTCTTCTCTCAGGTAAATTGTCTCTGGAGGAATTTGTCGAGGGAGCAAAGAACGACCCATCCATTGTGCGGCTGCTTCAGTGTGACCCCAGCAGCGCTGGACAGTAGACACAGGACTATTCATTACTCTTTATTTAATGAAGCAAGGTCCATGTCTCTCAGCTGACCCAGCACCACCCTGTCTGACATTTGATCAGCTGAGCTTCAGAGGCACATTTAGTGACACACATTCACTGACACATCAACGGCATGTAACAAAACGTACTCCAGACAAACCCAAAGCTCAAAGCACATAGAATCTGTCAGAAGCACATCCTCTTCCTGTGCCTCTAATGTTTGGTCAAAAGCCTCAAACAGCGTGGGTCCCACATATACGGTACAAACACGTGAAAGGACTCTAATCTCACCAAGGACACGCTCAACACTGTCTCGAAGTCGTCTGAGAAGAGGATAATCCAGCCCAGGTAGTCCACATCTGGACTCCTGAATCGAGCCCAATTCCACTTGGTTGTTGTTTTTGTTTTTTCCTGTTTTTCTTCCTGTGAGAATGGGAATCCTGTTTGTTTGTCCTCTTCAAAATGATCAGGTGACAACGAACAGACCTTCATGAAGTATTTACAATCCACACTCCATGTTAACACTGGACAAAATAAAGTGTGTTATTCTAGACTAACGCACGTTCAAAAGTTACCGTATGGATATAGGTGGGAAGTCTGGGAAATGTAGTTTTGAAACAGTGACAGCTTTAGAAGGGATGAACACCTTTTTCTATTTCTTATTGTATATTGTGGAGGAATGTTACATCAAGCCAAAACTGACTCAGATTTCCAAAAGAAGGGGATATTTTGACAAGAGATCACATCCATTCGTTTGAAAGTGACTTTTTATGCCAAGTTCTGTATCCATACACACATACTGAACACTCGTAACATACATACTTACACATGTACAAATCCACACTTTTACTCACTGCTGAATACACGAACTTGACGCATATGCATATAAACCGAGCCGTGATTCTGTTTGTTCAGCTATGATTAAAGCAAGTATAAGCAAAAAAAGGTAGATGTTACATGAATATATAATGTAGTATGTACTTATATATTCTCTTAACCTGTGATGACATTGTGGCGTTTTGCTGCAATGGAAGAGATTCACTTTAACATTTTGACGTATAAATTATTGGAATGTGATTTTATTTTCTTTTACTTGATGAATATAAATATGAAAGGTGTACAGTATATTCACTCATTTGAAGCTAGAGGTTTAAAAGGAGAGGACCACACATATTGCTATGCATTGAGCTCTGAACATCCGCTGCTACTTGTAGTGTTTTTTTCCCTCCTTTAGACAGTTCTAAAATACCCTCATATCTTGATCTCGAGCTGCCCTGCTGAGATTAGATTCCCTCAGAGGTTGCTTAAACATTTGTGTTAAGATTTCAACTGCGTTATCTGCTCCTTCACTTACATCTGCTGAATATTTTTACTCATCTGGATACAGTTTTAAATGAGAAATGTGACATTTGAGATGTTTTTACAACTTTGATGCACGTAAATCGAGGGGGGGGGTCCACTCCTGGTCCTCGAGGGCCGGTATCCTGCATGGTTTAGATGTATCCCTCTTCCAACATATCTGATTCAAATGATAAGCCTATCATCCAGCTCTGCAGAAGCCTGAGAATGACCGTCAGGTGTGCAGGAAGAGGGAAATATCGCGACCGGGATTGGACACCCCTGATGTGACTGAGCAGCAGCTTTGTCTCAGAAACTGTTGCAAAAGAAGCAGTAGCTCTTATTTCCATCCCACTGTTCTGAAAATGACATAAAGGCGAAACAACAAAAGGTTTCCAATAATGAGTTTGCAAAGAGGAAAAGTGATGTTTTTCTTGGACTTTTGCTCATTTCAAGTAGGTGATCAGGTACTTCAGTCCCACATTTCATTTTAATAGCGTCTTGTGGTCAAGTGCCAAATGTAGATGAATTAAAAACAAAACCAAAAAAAACAGTATTGTATCCATTTATACTGTACAGTTGTTACCTGTCGAACAAAAAAGAAACCTTTGTCACTATCATTTTGTAGATTTTGTATTGTTACCTTCCATTATGTGTTCTGTGTAGGATGTCCATTTTGTTATTCAAATAAAGGCAAAATGGAAAAATGGTGGATTTGTCTTTTTCTTGACGTCTGTTCTACAGCATTTGAATCTGACTTTACTTTCCTCAGCAAAGTTAACCAACTCAGTATTTAAAGGGAATATCTACAGAAGCATGCTGTTACTGGCCAAAAGCTCTGGACATTGGCTTTGATATTATTTAAAAATGGACTACACCAGCCTTATGTGCCGACCTGTTGTGCAACAATTTTGTAGACTTTACTGAAAATATTTGATGAGTTTTGTAAGTGTTGAATAGTAATTGTTCAAATCTGCCTTTACAGATGTGAATGGAGCGTTATAATCTGAAAAATACAGTTGATCAGTGATGGTAGAAGTCTATTAATCCATGAATGGAAAGGCAGAAAAAACTGTTTTGATGGTGAGTTTCATTAGTTGTTCAGTTTTCTGGTTAGTGTAAAAAAAAAAAAAAAAGTTTGCAGTGGGTGAGAGAAAATGCAACCAAAAATGTCCTCACAACGAAAGGGTTTATATCAGTCCATATTGATGATCACCATAAATGTCAGACTATTTCTTTCCAGTGTAAAGATGGATTTTTGCTCCTGAGCGAGAGTTAAGTTTGGCTTTAAATTCTGTAACTCAAAGGTTCAAGAAGGTGAACATTTCACAAATCTACTAATAGGACAAAATTGTATTATAATGATTAAAGATCTTATAATTACCATGATATATGACAAATACGTCATCTGCATTTCATCACTGCTCTACCACACACTGCTTCACATCGCATTTCTGAAGTTATTAACACTCTGTGGGCTCGATCAGACAATTTGACCTTGATCACTGTCCAGCAGCAAACAATTATTTTCATTCTCAAAGTTTGTTTTGACTTAATAGTGATCCAATAAATTTGCTTCTAAAAATAAAAAGCACAAATGCCATTAGTCTCCAACCCAATGTAAAGTATTTATACTACTTGATTTATTAAAGTTAAAAACCATAAAATGGAAAATATTCCATTTACTGTCTGATCTGAAAAAAGAAAAAACATACAAACACCAAAGGGTCATCCTACAGATTTTTTCCTTAAAAATATAAGAAAATGATCAATAGATTTACAAAGAAGAACAGGGATTAACTTTCTTGTCAGAAATCATTACAGATAAAATGTAGTTTGGGAAAGAGATGCTTCGTAATTCAAAAAGTACACTGCCCAGCCTCTTTTTTTCCACATAATGCTTATGTAGTGTCACAATAAGGTTCATACTATTTTTTTCCATCCATAGTTGCATGAATTTTTGATTATTAATGAAGAATTGGACCGCTGCATCAAGTTTTCATCACATCCCAAATCAGAGTCTGGACTTTAGGAGACGAATTCATGTGTGAAAATGATGAACCATTCTGTCAGATGATCCTGATCAATCCTGGCTTTGAATGAATGAACTTTATTTTGGTTGTTCACATTAAAAAAAAACAAAAATCAAAAAAAGCTGTACATTTAACAAGATTAAAATTTTTATAACCAAAAAAAGGTTCTGCAGAAGCAATGCTTTTTTAAGCCCACCCTGTACATCGAATCAAATGACTCTGCAAACTTTCAAACATTTTTTTCTCATTATGCTTTGTCCAATCTGTTTGATGTTAAAGACATGAGAGGACACTGACTGCATTTAGAGGTAAACAGCCTGGACAAAAAAAAGAAGGAACTACCTGGATTTAACTAAGCAAATAGTTCCGGTTCTTCCACGGGTCAGGACTGCAGTGGTTCAGAATGTTTCAGCTGAAGCAGGTTATTGAACTCTACCTGATGCATTCAGTGTCCTCTCATGTCTTTAACGTCAAACAGATTGGACAAAGCCAGGACTGATCAGGATCATCAGGCTTGTGACAGAACGTTTCAGAATCAGACATCATTTACACATGGATTAGCCTCCATAAAGTCCAGACTCTAATATGGGATATGATGAAGACTTGATGCAGCGATCCAATTCTTCATCATCAGTTATCAAAAACGAATGCAACTATGGATGGAAAAAATATAGTATGAACCTTATTGAGACACTGCATAAGCATTATGTGTCAAAAAAAGGTGTCACCGTGAACGCCTCCTGGAATCCAAACCAAAGCTGGTGCAGTCAAATATGGCATGTGTGACTTTTTTCTTTTGGCTGGGCAGTGTATATGTATATTATTTAGTCAAAACCTAAAGTAATTGAAATAAATGAATAAATAAATAAAAATGAATCACTGAGTAACGAAGACACTGTACCAGGTCAGACCAAGAAAAATATTCAACCAGCAACTTTCCAATTCATTTTATATAAGTGATTCCCACGGTTTTTCAGCTTGAGACCCGAAAGAGACTTTCATTGTGTCGTCAGGACCCAAAATGACATTAGAAATCACCATAAATATACATTTTTATTGACACTTGTACTGTCAAAACTTTGTAAGTTTGTACAGCTTTTATGCTTATTCTTTTTTTGTCTAGTTATGTCTTTTTATCCTTTGTCTTGTTTGCACTTTGACTTTTTGTTGTTTCATCATTTTGATCTTGTATCTTTTGCTGTTACAAGTCCTGACCCTAAACTTGGCAAACACAGATGTAAATACCATTTCTGAAAAAGGTCTTGAGATATGCATTCAATTCTGGGCCACTTCTGAATCCTGTGTAGCTGGGCAGCGCCTGTGTGGCTGCAGCCCGCACTAGTTTTTCAGAAGAAACCTAGTCTCGTTTGGAAGTTTATACATCCCAAATGACAATAAAGTGCTATTCTATTGTTCTTTGTTTTTTATAACTTCAGATTAAATAGCAAAAAGTTCCAATGAGGGAAAGCTTAAGGGGAAAAACGTACAGTAAAATGAATCAAAAACATCCCATATAATATTTAAACAGTAACACAGACTGTTTCATTGCAACCACTTTGTGTGGATAAAATAGTTAAAGGGCTTCTAATAAGATTTCAATCAAATGAGATACATGGCAAAGCTGCTCCAACAGGTAAATAGGATTAATACAGACTCATCACTGAACTACATTTGAAAAAGACTACATGATAAATGTAGAATGTACTGATGACATATTAGAATTTCGTATCTTTATTTAACTTTTAATACATGAGACCTACATGATAACCAAATGCCCTTTGTCATTTTTTTTAATGATCTCATGTTTTTATTACAGCATGATAGAAAACAAACATACATGGAGGTGTCTGAAGAAGCTCCTTGAGTGACTCTGACAGAGGAAAACCACTAAAATGACCATAAAGTACTGGAAATGTTTGGATATACTGCTACAGAAATGCAACACATTTTCATTAATAAATAATAAAAGAACTATAAAAAATAAAGTTGGCATGCAAAGAAGCTGCTAAGTTACTTAGGACCAACTAAGTGAAGCTGCGGCTACGTACATACAGTACATGTGGCACATGAGGAGGCTACTCCTGATGTAGATTTGGCAAAAACAAGACTGTACAGAAGGAGTACAAACTCTTTTATACAATAAAAAATATGAAGGAAGTGGAGGGCTTTAACCTCACAACATACAGTATAAGATGACTATGTAGAACCAGGTGTCCTTATTATCTGTTGAAATGTGTCCCTCCTGGACACAAACAGGTGCCGCAGAAGGAGCAGGTCTTGAAATGTCAGCGACTCCGAGTGTGAAGCTTCACCATCAACACCATCTCCAATAGAACACAACTCAGCTTATCAGAAAATCGATAGCAGCCTTGTAGATTCTAGCCAACCAGCATTCACAGCACGTGATGTTTTGGTTGCGTGAACCTGTGGTCATCGTCAGATTTCTGTCAGTGTGATCTTGTAGGCGTCGGCGTAGCTCTCGATGTTGAGGATGAAGGTGTCTTCATTGGAGTAATGCTCAATGATGTTATCGTCCATGTTCACCAAGATCCTATTACCACAAAAACACATGTTTAGTCATCTGTTTTCTGTGTCCACATTATAACTTTAATTAGATATATTGGTGCCATAAGTATAAACTGTACAAACTGATGCTACGAATAAGACGGACCTTATTTTGTTGATTTTTCATGTAAGCATACCATTGTATTAAATCCTAAGTGAATAGAATCAGCACTAAACTAATAATGATGAACAACAAAAAACCCTAAAATGAGTACAAAAAGAAAAATAAGAAAACAAGCCACAAAATGAACAAACTAATCCACAGAAGGTAAAAAAGAATTTATAAAAGAACTTAAGCAAATGCAATAACCAACAAACTCAGCAAAAAAAATTAACACAATGAACCAAATAATCAAAAAAAGATCAAAAGGAAGACAATAACCAACAAACTCAACAAAAATGAAACCAGTCTGTGCCAAAACAAGACAGAAAAATGATGCTAAAGTTCCCCTTCCATGTGTAGATCTGTGCATCACACTTCACCCACATTACATGTCTCAGTGTAAAACACTGAGTTGTATTTACACTTTTACAAAAGGTGTGCTAAGCATACATGCAATAAACACAAGAGCTACAAATGGTGATTTCAGATACTGAGCTTCTTAAATGTAAACACTGTAAAGCAGGGGTCTCAAACTCATTTTCTTTCAGGGGCCACATTCAGCCTGATTTGATCTCAAGTGGGCCGAACCAGTGAAATAATAGCATAATTACCTAAAGAAAATGACAACTCCAAATTTTTGTCTGTTTTAGTGCAAAAAACCACATTCAATTATGAAAATACTTACTTTTATAAACTATCCAAACAAAAAATATGTGAATAATGTGGGAAAAAAAATGAAATTTCTTAAGAAAAATAAGTCAATTTTAATAATATTATGCCTCAACTTATAATTTCTACATGTGCTTTATGGATCGAATCTGCAAAGACACCAAACAGTAACAGGCAGAAAAGTGTTAAAATTCTGCTTAATTTTCTTCAGACATTTCTGGTTGTTCAATTTTGTTCAGATTATTCACATTTTATTGTTACAGGATAGTTTGTAGATGTAAATATTTTCAGAATTTTATGTTATTTTTTGCAGTAAAACAAAGACAAATTATTTGAAGTTGTCATTTATCAGCATAATGTTATTTTTTTCACATCAAACCGAGAAGAAAATATGAGATCATTATTTTTTGTAGGTTATTATGATTTTATTATTTTACAGTAGATCATATTGGTCTGTATGTGGAACCTGAGTCCAAATGCCTTGATTGTGGAATTTTTGCACTTTGCAAATTCATCCGGCGGGCCGGATTGGAACCTTTGGCGGGCCGCATTTGGCCCCCGGGCCGCATGTTTGAGACCCCTGCTGTAAAGGAACAGGTTCCATGTTCTCACCCTTTTTTACTTTTCTTGTACACTTTTTCTATTCTCTCTGTGGGCACACCATATTTCTCTGATATCTAGAACAAGAACAAGAAACAGCAGTTTGTGAGTAAATCTTCTGCTGCTACAAATAAGAACTTCCAAAGCTGAGACGAGGTAAAGCCGAGGCCTGACTCACTGCGTCCATGAGGCCTCGGAGTGTTGGAGACTTGAGCATCAGAGCGTCAAACACCTCGTCTGTCTCCTTCCTCACATACAACAATACTGCAAAGACAAAACACAGACAAACAGTCATGGACCTGCTTCTCTGCTCCTCCATCAGAATCACTCATTCATTTACACTTATGATAGTGTTTATCTTATAGTTCCATAGATGGTGGAGGTTTGTACTAACAGTTACAGTAGTGAGTGTGTGTGTGTGTATATATACAGCGGGGAAAATAAGTATTGAACACGTCAACATTTCTCTCAAAAAACATATTTCT
>JAPTYQ010000003.1:1842890-1856321 GCA_029814465.1 Ostorhinchus cyanosoma
TGTACATATCCTGACCAAGGAAAATCTAATCCTCCCTTTGTGCAGTAATCTACACCTGGATTTTCTGCCTCCGTCCACAATAATAGACATTATATAGACTAAATGTCCCCTAAAATTCATGTTTATTTGCAACGTAGTATAGCAAACTATTACATGATCAAAAATAAATTGATTTTAGCAAAAAAAAAAAGTCTCCGTTTTGAATATCTGGGGTCGCCAGAAATTTGTGATGTTAAAATGGGGTTAGAGACAAAAAAAGGTTTGGGAACCACTGTTTTAATATATAAATATATTTTAACTTTGAACTTTTTTGTCCCAGCTTCAATTGAGTAAAAACAGTCAATGTCTTCCTAGAACTCAGTGTTTTTTCCATACGTCATGGTCTCAGTTGCTTCATTCAGAGGGTTTCAGGTCTGTCCAGTGTTTGACAGATGAATCAGACTTATGGACACTTCTACTGTATTTGTGATTTAGGAGGTACACGAAAACGGAGACAACCACAGGATTTTGTTTTAGTGGTGTTTCCTGGAGTTTACTGTTGTCGTCCAACTCACCGTTAGTATTATATTGACTGTAAGCTCCCCTGGTCTGTGAGGGGATGCTGCTTTTCCAACAGTGGAATCAGTTGGATTCACCTCAATCAGCACAGTTTCTTTGAAGTTTCTACTGTATGAGAACCAGGAGCAGCAAATACGAGCAGATCCTATTTCTAGTACCACCTCAGGTAAAGATACCAGTGAGCCAAAGTGGTACTAAACATAAAGTCATGCAGATGTGTGTCATGATGTCACAATGTGAGGCACTAAACTAAGCTAGAAAACCCCAGCAAGCATTTTATTTTGGAAAGTTGAAAAGTGGAAGTTTTAACTTCCTCCATCACTGTTGCATCACTGGTAGGTGCAGTTGTGTAAAAGACATCACTCTAATAAGTGTTAATAAGATTTTGGGGTCGGCTGTGTCAGTGTAGTAAGGCAGCGTTCAGCATTAGCTCCCTCTTAGACGTCTCTGAGCTCCGTTCCTTATGTTCAAAACTTCTGGCTTCAAAAAAACCCATCATGGTGAATGCAAAATCAACCAACTACCGTTCAGACACCAGTGGGTAACGTTACGGTTCCTCCGTTCGCTAAGTGAACACGGTCTAAAGCAGCAGCAACTGCCATCATTTACCTGGTTTTGTAAAACTTTGGTGCATTTCCACCAGAATCACTCCAGAAAACAAACCCTCAACTACAAAGTTTCCTTGATTAAAGTTCCGAGGAGGGGGCTGGACTTTTGAGACTCTCTGGAATTCTTGGGGGTGGGGCTTTGTTTAATCTAGTGGCACCTGCGTCTTTTCTGTGCAGATCACATGGATTTATTTGCAACATAGTAGAACACAAATGGCTGTTACAGTCTCTGCTGGATGAACACTTTGAAACTGTTTGTTCCAAAGATAAGGACTGAATTTGGAAAAAAAAATCTTGGTTTTCAGCTCCTGATGCCTGGAACAAGCTTCAGTCCATCCTGACTGTTCTGACACCAGTCTTTCCAGAGCTGTGAAGTGTGGTGTAAATGCTATCTACAAAGATTACCCACACAAATAAATTCCTGGAAATAAATGTTCCTGTGAATGTTGGTGTAAAAGGAGCTCATGGATGGTCTACTTGTACTTGTCTTGGATACCAGAAGTTGCATTGCTGTGACATTACCGCTTTGATAATCAATGGAATAGCAGAAAACCTGTGAGCAGGGATGTTTTCTGTTTGTATCCTCCGTTATTCATGGATTTGTTCTGTTTGTGTAGAACTTTGCCAAGGAGTTCATGATCAGCGACCCGAGGGAACTGGACGAGGACTACATCCGCACAGAACTGAAGAAGGCAGGGGGAGCCAACTACGACGCTCAGGCCGAGTAGACAAGTGCCACTGGAAGGGTCTGGGTTGGGAGGGGGGCTGGAGGGGCGGGGTAGGGTGTGGGGTGGGTCTGGGGAGTGTTAGGGCAGGGCTGCTACCTCTGGAGGGGGCGAGATGGGACGGAGAGGACACGAGTCAACGATCAAGCCTCATTTAAAAATGAAGAAATCATTGGCTATGGTTTTAAAATACTTCCCAGAGTTCATGCTGATTAGCATTTATAAAGTTGTCTTCTGGGGGTCATTCTCTGTGTAGACATGTAGACCAGTCCCTTTAAAGGCCCATTCATGTTCTACATACGTATATGGGCGGAGCGTTGGTTATGTCAGTAATTCCATTTGTGGATGTGAAACCAAACGGAGAATCCAGAGCAGTACCACCGGGAACCACAAGGGCAGCGTTGAGATTTAAGAGTAATTTCCAGAAACGGTGGAACTTTTCAAAGAGTAACTGAGTGAGTTAGTGAAAACTATCAACATATTTACAACTTCCTCATGGACGGCGAAAGCCAGTATCATCATTGAGCTGGTCCCAAGCCGGCATGAACGCAGAGGGTCGTGTCAGGAAGTGCATCTGACGTAAAACTGTAGCCAACGCAACCCAGCGAATCATCACTACTACCCTTCCTAATATTAACATTATTAATAACTCCTCTGTCGCCGCCAAGTTGGTTTTAAGTGACGTTCTTCTTCTCAGAAAATGTTACTCTTCTTCATGGTATTCGGCCAGTATGTTAATTAGGAGTGGCGCCCTCTGGTGGACTGATGCCAAACGCTCATTCCAATGAAATCGACAGATCCAAGTCTGAAGGCAGTGACACTGCACAACGTTTGAAACGGATGGAGCCGTTTACGTACGAAAAATGAGCATGAATGGGCCTTTAGGGGTGGGGTCATCTTTGAGCCGTGGTTGAACCGCTGTGGTTTAGCCTCATGTTTAACACAGAAACCAGAAGATGTTCCCTCTTAAATGGATTCTAATCCGTGCATTTTAGTCTTCCCTTTTTCTGTATGAGCCAAACCCTCAGTCAAATTGAGGTTAGAGTTAAAGCTCCATGAAATGGATGGACGTTAAAGGTCAAATCAATGCAACTTAATGGTCTTGCCAACAAATGGATTGCTAAAAGCTGTGTTCTCTCCTGACCTTTGCCCTCTCTGGGGTCAGCTCATGGTTGGTTATCTACTGCGCTGTGCATCGTCATCTCAAACTCATCCTCAGCTGAGCTACAGTTGAGCAACTTCAACTTCCATCAAGGCTTCAGCACTGTTAGAGAGGAAGGATCCTATTGAATGAGGATGTGGAAAAAGTGAAGAGCTTCACTTTGAAAGCGCAGCAAACATCTCATTTACTGTCGAACCAGTAAAGAAGTGAGATCAGCGTCATTGAAATGAAACTCTCCACTTTAAGGCATGTGTTCGACACCACAACATGCTCTTAGTCATGATACACTGAACCTCCAGGACAAAAAGATCTCCGTTTTCTAACAATATCCTTGGTTGAGGGTTGGCGGGTGGCGTTGAGTCATAAGTACATGGTCTGTATTCCATTCCAGACAGCTGTGTTTGGATTACAGCCTTGTCTGAGACAAATCTGCAGTTCTGGGATAGACTGAAGACTCATTATCCCAAAAATACAACAACACTTGAATGTTTCCTAAAAAATGGAGGTCTTTTCTCCTGGTGTCTCATCTCACAATCTTACCACGTAAAGGTATCCATGCATACTTGTAACCTACTGTGTTTGACTGCCTTAGTCTCCCATGGAGAGAGGGGCATCATGGGATTTTTGTGGACACTACACTGTGATTGGCTGTCCTCCTCATGTAGGGGCGGGGCTTTGAGGAGGAGGAGGAGGAGCTATTTCTCGGTTGTAGCATCTCTTTCTATTTGGTTTCGACCCCCACCCCCCTTTACCCTCTCTGCAAAATAAAATTATAGGAATTTTTTTCTTGTAATGTTTTTGTTTTTGAAATGAGTTTTATTTTGAAAGTTTTACCTTTTCATTTTATTTGAGAGCATAGTTATCTTGGACAATGGTGGAAGAGATTTTCAATAAAAGAAAAAACAAATGAAAAAGAAATCAGAATGGGCACAAGAACAGTCATTTCAAAAATAAAATTGATGTTTTTCCAAACTGTTGTTGTTTTGGTGTTTTTTTTATGCTGATGTTTCTTGTTTATTCGTATCAGAATGTGAATGAAAAGATGATAGAGTGAACAAGATCTTATTAAACTGCACTCATTTGATCAGTGGTTTTATCAGTTGTGGTCAAGTATTGCAGGGCTATTATTATATCAGTATTTCCTAAAAACCGCTCACATACATGAGGTGTTCTGAATGTGCAGAAAGTTTTTGTACAAGCAAAAATTCTGAAATTAGAAATTAGTGAATTTTTCCAGAAGGAGTTTGGGAATATAGCCAAAAAAAATCTAAATATTTGGCTTCTTTATAAACTGGGTTAACAGTTGAACTGAGCATTAAACCAGCCACTGAAGATCTCTGTATCAGTGAGTTTAGATTTTGAGCTATTTTCCATTAAAGTCAGTCATTTCTATTACTTGAACCAGATTTGACTGATAGTTTGTAAACTGTAATTTCAGTCTGTTGACATATGTAGCTTTTATGAACATCTACATGATCAGAATATAGACAAATAGCTAAAATTGCAAAACGCAGAATATATTGTTCTAAATAAAATATGGTTCTATAAATGGTGATGAATGACTTAATAAAAGTTGGATGTTCAGAGGTTTTTATGCTCAGGTAATGATGCATTTTGATGAAAGTCATGTTTTCTCTTATCTGATATAATGACCTTTGAATTTACTCTGAGCTTTTATGAAAATCTACATGATCTTTAAATTAAATATAGAAAAATAGGTAATTGTCACTGGAAAGTGCAAAATGCAGGGAATAATAATAGAAGTAAAAATGTGACTTGACCAACGATGGAGAAATATGCCTTTTTAAGCATAATTGTGGAAAAATGACAGATTTGCAAAATTTAGATCTTTGACATTTTGACCACAGGACTGGAATATAGAAACAGAACCTGAAAACCTCACACATTCAACTGGGGGTTGGTTCAGATAGAACATGACGCTGACATACAGGGACACGAACTATTTCTTCACTTTGTAAAGTGACTTCACTGTTACCAAACACAACTGAACAAGCAGCTGGTGCAGTGTTAGTGAGTGTGGTGTGTGTTTTCAGTATATTAATGAGGTCAGTGCAGAGTTTCACCCTTCACTGTTCCACATATTTAATTGTTCACTCAACAGCGTCTGGTGTTAAAACCAAGACTTTCTGATCAAAACAGATTCACTGATGTCAGTTTAGGTATATCTGCATTTATGTGGTAATGTCCTTCTTCTTCTTCTTCTTCTACTTCTGACAATCACTGGAATAAAAAAGAAGCTCTGAGCAGGAATGTGTATTACATCACCTTGATAAAAGTACGTACATGTGCAGACACGGACTGAATGTGCAAGAAGAATATTCATACTCATATCTTTAAGTTGGTACATTTCTTCATTTTTGGATTTGGTTTTGTAGGATCAGTGCCAAGAGAGAACTGGATGAGGACTACATGAAGAATATTAGATAAAAGTGGGACTAGATTTGGACAATTTGAACCACAAATGCACAAAAGTGATTGTTCAGTGTTTTCGAAATGATCCCTGTACATGTGAACCTAGAGAACGTTGACTTAAGGTTACAGATGAATTATAGTGGAATTAATTTGAAGGTCTTTGTGGCTAAAACCCCAAACCTAAGACAAGATAAGATATTGATCGTCTGAGAGAGAAATTTAAATGTAGGGCAACACACGACAATCTGCATCAAATACAAAAGAAAAAGTTAAAGTGACAAAAAATAGCAATAATAATAATAATGATAAATACAGTAAGAAGTGTGCAGTAGGTGACTTTTTAATCACTTTATTTCAATCATGACTCCAATCCTAACCCTTTTATGGTGAAAAGTCTTTTTTTGGGTGTTAAATGGTTAAAAATGTGGGTTCAGCTCCACTGTCGAGCCTGAACATGATGATGATGATGATGATGATGATGATGATGATGATGATGATGATAATACGTCCTGTCACATATGAAGCCTGTGTTTAAGGTTGTGTTCATGAGCGTAGGATGAGGTAATTGGAGCCTTTCTGCACTTTTTCGCCCTGGTCCACGCGGCGACCGTCTCCAAGAGCTCAGGGAATTCCCACAGGTTGCCATGGTGACAGTTCTAACTGGCATGCTAAGCCTGTCAGCAGACTGAGATCAGGGAAAGACCAAAAAAATACAGTATAGCTCTGCATTCTGGGGGCTAATTCTCAGCGTCAGTCCTGTTCCTGCTCATTTGGTCATTAACAGACATGAATAAACTAATGTCATTTACTCTTCCTCATTTCAGACACTTACTGGTTAATGATTAGGGATAGGATTGATCGTAGAGCTGCTCAGGGTTGTCTTAGCATCATCTTTAACCCTTTAACCCCTGAGACATGATTCCAGGTAAAAGTGCTGCTGTGAATCTGTGTCTGTTTCAGGATCATAAAAGCTTGTGTTCCTTTTCTTCGGTGGTTTTGTTTTACTGTGTGTTTTAGGGTCAAAACAGGTGGAAGAACAGAAAAAGACAAAGAGAGGAATGGAAGTTTGACAGGTTTGGACTAAATAAGGCACTAGAATGTACATTGATAAGAAAGTTAGAATGTTGAACATGTACTATGAACTGGAACAAACTGAACAACAACAAGGATTTGGTTTTTTTTTCTAAATGAGTCCAGCTGCTTTTTAACACCTGGTTAAACTCATAAAAAACAGTCGAAAACAGGTAAAAACACAATTAAAAAAAAAAAAGGAAAATTAAGATAACGTGGCAAACAATAAAAACAGAAAAAACACAAGGAAAACAGTGTAGAAATAAATAAATAAATAAAAAGGCCCAAACCATCTATTTTTATAGTTTGTCAGTCTCATTCACTGCTCTGTGTTTTATCCCACATTCCACAGGCAGTGGGGGGTGAACTGAGCATGCTCAGATGTCTATGGAAAGAACAAGGTCTACTCTATCAGCACGTCTGGAAACTTTTCCTGTTGAGCGAACAGTTGAATTTTTATGAATATTTAAAATAAATCCCACATTCAGAACGCTCACCGCAGACACGTCAGCTGTTAAAGGGTTAACACTGAATGACACTAGTACACTAGTGTTAACAGTGACCACCCGTCTAAGAGGCTTAATCCATGTACATTAAGCCTATTGCGCAAGATTTTCGATGCTTTGTGTTGCTTTGACTGATGGGCTGTTAATTTGATTGACAGCTGGTCTACACGAGGTAAATCCTACGCAGCATCAGCATGAGTCTGCTGTTTGTGGATCTGTGAATGTTACAGCCGTCAGATGAGTGGATTAATGGTTTGTCTGCGTGATTCAGCCTGTAATAAAAACATGCCAGAGTGTGTGGGTTGGCTGCAGTGATATACTGTATTAGTATTCATACCTGGTTGAATAATGACAGAGCTGTGGCTTTAAACCAGCTTGAAGGAAGTGAGTAGTTCAGGTTGGGATGGAAGCTCCGGTCGTGTTGTGTGTTCATGGAGGTCGACCAGTCGGGGCAGGTGTGATAGGGTTTTAGAGGCTATAGATATTTGCTTAAAGGGAGAGACAGTTTGGATTTCTTGAGTCGGGGGTTGCAGTCAGTAGAAGTGCATAGAAGTAAGAGTATAACACAGCTTTACAGAAATACTTGGACATAATTCCAGTCATTTACACAGTATTGTTTTTGCACACTTATTTATCTACAATTCCTTTAACCAATAAGGATCCAGTGTGACTTTTGTGGTAGTTCCAAAATATTTTTTTTCTTTATATTTAACTTGTTTTGATTGTTTTGAGTTTCTTTTTTTTAACTTTTAATTATAATATTACCCTCTGTGTTTTGTGTTTCTTCAATGAAAATCATGTATTTTCCTAAATTTAATTTATTGATCACGTCGATGTTCATGGAAGTTCAGATCAAAGTTGATGGTTATTCTATCAAAAACAGAGAAACCTACTGAAAAAGTGAGTTTTTCAGTAAAATATATCATTAATTGAAGATAAACCCAGTGTTTCCATCCACTGTCATTGATCCAACTCCATGGGTTTTACTGTTGAATCAATGTTGTAGAAGATGACGGTGTTTCCATGGTAACCACGGAGCCTCTGAACGTCCAGATAGGTCATATCTGATGACCATGAATTATTTACATGTATTGATAGAATTAATGGATCAACAGTTTAGATGAGTGGATGATCCTGGTGCACGGTGGATGTTTGGGTGTTTATGGGTTTATTGATAATATCTGTCTAGAATATAATGAGAGAGACAGAACCTGATAACCTCACAAATTCAACTGGGGATTGATTCAGATTCAGATAGAACATGATGCTGACATACAGGGACACTGGAACTATTTTATTTAATTATTTATTTTGTATTTAATTCTCTCCTGTCTCAGAGTTGGGGTTTTTATGTTTGTCTGCAGCGCTTTGGCCATCTGTGCCTTTTTTTAAAGTGCTTTGTAAATAAAGTTGAGTTGAGAAAAATAACAGATTTTCAGTCAAAAATGCAAAATACAGAAGGTAATATTCTAATAAATGTCTATGAATCACTTAGGCATGTTTGGATGTAGAGAAAAATTCATTTGGAAGCCACTAAAAAAACAGAGTTGTTGGTCGTTAAAGGTTAAATGAACAACAGCGAAGGTAAAACGATGATGAATTAATAAAACAGAGTGAGTTGTCACGGTGACCGTAAAACCTGAGTTCAGCAGGACGTGGAAGTGGTACTTTTCCTGTAGAGATGCACTGAGAATGTTCAGCAATGCCCCCCCACCCACACACCCACACACACACACACACACACACACACACACACACACCTTTTGTGTCGTCTATGGAGATGTTTAAAGTCCTTTCCAGTGTTGAAGGAGCGTTTGGATTCGGACCCCTGCTGAACTGTGACTAACCAAATGTTGAATCAGTCAAACAGTGGAAATGAAAGAGCGGGTCTGGAACACAGTGAACGGGCTTTTATCCCAAACGTCTACATGATGTGAGTCTACGGCTGTGAACCGTCCTGACGTCATGTAATTGAACCTTTGAGTGTTTAGAGAACAAAGACACGTAGTTGTTCAGATTTAGACGTCTAAACTGGAGGCTCTGTCACGGGCCTTTCACTGTTTACTCCACCCAGGCTTTGTAAATGCACAACCACAACCACAACCAGAATACGTTATTAATCCCAGGGCGAAATAGTTGTATGTTGCTGTGGCTCCGTTCAGGTAAAAGGAAAATGTATTTAAACTGTCAATGCAACAAAATAGATAAATAAATACACACACACACACACACACACACACACACACACACACACACACACACACACACAGAGTCCACTTCCCTTTTGAAATATAAGATAAATGGCATGAAGAATAAACTATAATAGAATATAAAGTGTACCAGAGTGTATTGAGACCAAGACAAAGACTGATACTTTTAAGGGCGGAGACTGAAACCCAGACACAGGAAACACATTATGGGAAACAAGTTTTTCACATCTTATACAAATTAGGGTATAATGTAACCAAACCACCAAACTGAAAAAAACAAAAAACCAAACAAACAAACAAACAAACCTAAAAGCAATAGTTGAAAGTGTAACGATTCTGAAATCATGTTATATTTTGTTTTGTGACTTCCTGTTTTATTTTGAAATGCAAATGTTACTGCTTGGTTCGTGCTTTACTTCCTACGCTCCTGATTACTGATTGAATTCGCCTCTTCATTGTTGACTGTGTATAAAACCTGGGCTTTTCCATGGTTCTCTGCCAGACTGTCTTGTGTTTCTTTGCTTTTGCTTCTGGATTTTTCTGTGTTAGATTTGGACAATTCTGTGACTGTAGATTCCTGCTTTTCCCTGCTGGTACCTTCATCTGTTCCCCTTTGGATTACTGGCTTTACCCAGCTGTTATTGGATTGCGCGCAGTGTATCGGACTTAGAAGTGTTACTGGGTATCAGCTCTCTGTCTGTCCTTTATCCCTGGACTGTCTGCCCGTGTACTGAACCCTGTTTTTTATTCCTGGATTAAAGTCTGTGTTTTGTGGAAGATATCTGTTTGCCTGATTATCTTTTTCTTCTATTGGGTCACTGCCTGCAACTACACAGAAAGATTCAGTTGATAGTGGTTTCATTAATGAATTAATCAAATAATTCAGTCAATTTAGTGACATTACAGCAGTTGTGGAGTAGAATCTTTGTTTTGTCAGTAGGTTCATACACGTTACCATACACTGCACTGAAATGTGTCCTCTGCCTTTAACCCATCACTGGATCATGCATCATACACTGCAGACTAGGAGCAGTGGGCTGGCCATATCAGGTGCCCAGGGTGCAAATGGGGGGGTGAAGTGTCTTGCTCAAGGGCACATCAGCCAACAACTCTCCACTAGGAAATTGAGCCGGCGACCCATCGATCACAAGCCGACTCTCCAGCCATCAAGGCCATGGCTGCCCCCGTGGTCTTGAAATACAACTAACTAAATACATCTAAGAGCCCTGTTTGTCCGGGACGGAGATGAGGCCGAGACCTTCCAAATGTTCTCCACTACCACAATAATAAGGCTTAAAAGCTTGTTACCAGGAACATGTTCATGAGTTGTGAAAAGGATTCTAGGACTTATTTTCCTTTCTTAGAACATTTTTTCCCATCTCAAGAGGTTAAAATCTATGAACTTTAAAGAAAAATGAAAGTATATGAAGAAAGTGAAAAGAGTGGGATTTAAAAACACCTCCAAACATCTGTTTTCTCTTAATTCCAAAATTGGGATCAACTTCTGCAGACATAAAGATGTTCCTTTGAAATAGAAGCTGATTAGACTTTGGTTTGATGCACGTAACATGAGAATTAAGAAGATCTAAATTGAGCAAGGATATTTCTCAACAGACCAGGACCGTCCATGGTAATAGTGTGGCTAGCATTCCATTCCCTGTCCCAACAGGCTGGCTGTAGGTGTGTGTGAGTGCTTCCACCATCCCGTCTCCCACATACCTCTGCATCTCTGCCTGGTAAGCAGGCCCGAGCTTGTACGAGCCTCTCACACACTCATTCAAGAAAGTAAAAGATCTGTTCAAACTCTCATCCATGAGCTGAGGAAACACAGTCAGGCGAAAGGTCAAAAGTATTAAGATTAAAACAAAATATGAGCTTCCAGATCAGTGGTGTACACCTGTGGGAAACACTGTGAGAGTGAATGTTTAGGATACTGCTTTGATTCTTTTGCCCAAACGGGTGTTTTGCTCAATCTTTTAGGCAATGTCAGGGAAGATTACAGGATTTACATTGAACCCTAGCAACACCTAGACCTGAAGTAATTTCGGTGCGTGTGTAGCCTCATGTATGGTGGGCAGCTGAACGGCCTCAGGCAGACCACAGGGGGGTTTGTTTGCTCTTAGTTTGGTCATGCCTTGTTTATTAGCTAAGCACATTCCAGCATTTGAACCAGCATCAATCTGTCACTGCCTTTTCGGTGATGTGTTTTGATTCAATGATTTATTCATTGTGGAAAGGTGCTGTAAAGGTCTAGTGGGGACACAAAGTCTTACCAATGTCGAGGACTCTCTGTTTGGCCGTATGCTGCCGAGAGTGCCAGTACTTCCAGTATTTGAGCTGCTCGTCTCGGTTCTTATCTTCACTGAACACCACCATGATCACGCTCTGAACAAGAAAATGGGAGAAGAGTCATTACAGTCTACTGTGAAAAACATGCTGAATAACTGTTGGGACAAATAGAAACTGGAACAACAATGCTTTTGGACTTCGTGATGGTAGTGTTTTAACTGTTATCAGAAATGCTATAAACGAATCCATACTTCAGCTTCATTACATGAAACATACAACTGGAGATTAAACAAAGGTATTCTGTCATTTTATCACTCACATAGATATGAGCACATTTCTAACAAGGACATTGTCTCTGTTGGGGAAAAATACTTTAGTGAACCTTCTAAAGATGAACAGAAGGTTTATGGCAATGTCAGTTTTACTTTAAAAAACTGCTTGAGAAAAGGATTCTCTGACAAAATGTTTAAACACGGTGGAATTTTAACAGAATGAGAAGCACAATAATGTTTAAAACACAGGGACAGTTGACGATAGGATGATAAGGTATAGTATATAGTGTGAACACAGTCTCAGTGGAACTGTAGTATTTTTGGAAGGCAATGAAGAACAGACTAACAATAGAGTGGGTTCAATGACACAAGAAAACGTGTCGTTTCATCAGATCAGATTAGAATATAATTGACTTTGTCTCATTGGAACAACAGAGTTAAATATTTTGGGGATTTGTCATTCCTTGGTTCATAGCTCTTGTGTGAAAACATTTTCATGCACTGCCTACATCAGGGGTGACCAACCCTGGTCCTCGAAGGCCGCTACCCTGCCTGTTTTAGATATATTCCTCTTCCAACACACCTGATTCAAATGATAAGCCTATCATCAAACTCTGCAGAAGCCTGATAATGACCGTCAGGTGTGTTGGAAAAGGGAAACATCTAAAACATGCAGGATAGTAGCTCTGGAGGACCAGGGTTGGTGACCCCTGACCTCCATGGTACGACTGAATGCATATCATTAAACAGGTATGTAAAATACAACATAGTACTGTCATTATCTCTTAAGTGATGACAAAGAGTTAAATATATAATTTAAACAAATACCAAAAGAATCACATCTTGATTTTTTTGACTGATTGATTAATATGAAATACAATGATAGGACAAGAGTTTTCATAAGAATGAAATGATCCTCTCACCCTGACTTTGCTGATAGGGTGACGGAGACGTTTGTTAGCACTGAGCTCATTGAGCGTCACAGCGTAAAACTGGCCCTTGTTCAGGTAGGTCATGGGCCCCTCACCCTGCTTCTGACGCAGTGAGCGGGTGGCATCTAAGGTGTACTGGAAACTGTCACTGCAAACACACACACAGAATGATACAGTGTAATTGGAAATACCATGAATAGAAGAAGAAACAGCTGAGATTGAAGTGTTCATTCTTAAGATCATTTCCAGTCAACGCTTTGATTTTCAGATTTCACTCATGTGTATATAATGGTCTACACAGTACTGTAATATTGCACTGGATCACAAAGTGAACACACTGTAGACTTACACTCCTTCCTCATGAAATAAGAAGTCATCTGTCACCAGAGAGGAAGGTGTGTGGTACTTCTGTTGGGAACACAAAAACACAGAGAAAGAGGAAATTATGTGGACACACTGACAGGTTCATTCAGTTGTTGAGGAACTGCTTACAAAACACTATGCATGAGGGAAAAAATAGTCTCATGAATAAAGAGCAGACTGAAAACGTCAAACTCCCAAACATAATTAGCACTTTCATATTCCTGTTGCATGTTGGACTCCGGCAGGGCTGCCCTTTGTCACCGGTTCTGTTCATAATTTTTATGGACAGAATTTCTAGGCGC
>JAPTYQ010000003.1:1907598-1918123 GCA_029814465.1 Ostorhinchus cyanosoma
CAAACAGGTTGTAGAAATCCACTGGATTTTTGCCCAAATGAATCTAAAGATAGCTTTGCAGCAGCTGGAGGGTTCAAAGTCAAAGTGTTTGAACGGTTAGGGTCCAAATACACAAATAAATGAACCAAAGACTAATAAAAGTGGAGTTAAAAAATATGAGCCCTTAACACATGCACATGACAACAGCAGCTTCTCTCAGTCCAGTTCAAACAGAGGATAGTTTGACTGAACCACCTGGAACGTTTCCTAACTAGAAAAAACATCAGCTAACTCCTACCTGACAACGTGAACAGTGATCTGCACTTCAATGCAGCAAAAACAGGGACTGCTGATGATAATAATGTGTCGGTATTAAGTGGTAGAAGTAAAGAAATATGTCCCATATCCTTGTTTAAACCAGGTACTTCCACTACTGTATCCCACCTGTGGAAGGCAGCACCAGCACCTCTGCTCTGTACAGGTGGAGCCCAGAGTTGGAGTTGGGGAAAGGGGGGAGGGATGAGGTGGATCAAACCATTTTCGAGACAAGGTGGGGGAGTACTGTATTTTTGTTGTTAAAATATTATGTTTCAACCATGGACTGCATATGGTTTTGACATTTTTGTAGCATGTTAAGAATGGACAAAAAGTAAGCAAGAAAAAAGAAAAATGTTAACAACCTTAAAATATTTTAGGGGTGCTGGGAATCAATTTGGGGGTGCTTCAGCAACTTTCACCTGAACTGAACGGAATTTGTAAATCTCCCCATGCGCATAAATACATTGTATACCTTACCTTACCTCTCTCTCTCGCTCTCTCTCTCTCTCTCTCTCCCTCTCTCTCTCTCTCTCTCTCTCTCTCTCTCTGTGTATATATATATATATATATATATATATATCAACAGGCACACCTGCAGACCAGAATGGGGGTCTGTGCTGTATGAGTACAACCATTCGATCGCTTATAAGACAGGGGATCAATAAATCGTAAGATGGGGTGCTGGGGGGAGATGAATAAAATGGGTAATAATATGTAAGAGCGGGTGGAGGGAGTTCTCCATGCATACCACGACATACCTCTGTCAGGTATGCACAACTGTACTGGACTTACACTTGCAGGTACCAATGTAACATGCTCAACTGCATCTTAATCGATTGGGTTTTAATGTTCCGTTTTACAGTCTGATTGAGTTGCCCATTCGTCATAAATCCTCTGCCATGTTGGCATGATTGGCCCTTATCCATGGTTCCGAAACTTAATTAGGCCACACCGGTATACAGTGTAGCCGTCTTAGAAAATTAAATGTTTCATGTATTTTTAGTTTGCATTAAAGATGAATGTTCAACTGTTCGACATGTAATTATTGATAGATAGATAGATAGATAGATAGATAGATAGATAGATAGATAGATAGATAGATAGATAGATAGATAGATAGATAGGAGAATAAATGGCATGGAAATGGATTTATCAAGCCTTTTTAAAAAATATTTATTTATTTATTTTTAAATTTGGTCCTCCATACATGCATTCACATAAACAATATTTTCTATATGCCTGTAAATTAAACTTTTTTTTTTTTAAACAAATGACAAAGCAGGTGCACAACGATGTACAACGGCCTCACACCCAGGATGTGTCTGTAGAAATCCCCTCTAAAACGAAGCCTACAAATTAGGTTGCCTAAGCAACACGAGCATGACGTCAGCAGTTCCGGTACGACCCTGCTGCTGTGTCTTTGATTGGAGGGAAACCCCGTGGATGCGCGGGAGAGATCATCAGCTGTGCAGTGGGAATCAGGAACGACATCGTTTTGCGACACACGCAGGTAAGAGTGCCTTTATTTATTGCTAAATATTGTGGGTATCATCAGCTAGAATACCGTAAAACACTGCGCACTAACTAAAAACACTCAGCTGTGTATGAAAGCCCGGTCCGGGAAGTGAACGGCAGATACCGGGGACGCTTCGTTACCCAGTCATTGTTAAGCTCGTACCGACGGGGATATATTTTTCTCAACGTGCCGTTCTTAGAAGATGCGCCATGGTTGTACCAAGTTAACTTGAGATAGGCAACCAACCTAAAAGGGCAGGTACCACGCGCAGAACTATAAGCTTGGTTTGATTTCGGGGAAACGAAAAAGGGCGTTCACTTCTGACCTGACCAAGCTGATGCCCTCTGGTTCCGTCTCACATGAGTCCTCGACACTGATACTGGGTCTTAGCCCTCCACGTGTAGCCTTATTTTAAACATTTCACACGAAATGGTGGAAGTGTTATACTTAATCCGTGGCCCTTGTCATGTGGGGCGGTGGGGTGCATTCTAGTATCGCGTGCGCGCTCGGGGCGTGTGTGTGCGCGTGCACGTGATGTGAAACTGGGTGGCCGACATTCCTCAGAAGGATGCAGGTGTCTGCGAACTGGCAAACCTGACTCACCGATTCTATGTTTTTTTTCCCCTTTTTTTTGAAATGCCGGTGCCAAATAATTGGTGTCTATTTGTTTGAACACTTGATGAATCTAAACATACATATTAGTGTTTTTCCTGCATTGCATTGCAAGGGTCCGGTTATTATTCCAGGGTGAGGTAAGGACTGGTGAAATCTTTGAGAGGGAGAGGTGCCTAAAAGCAGGCCAGTGAATTGGCTGTCAAAAATGTACTCATACAGTTAAATGAAGTTAAACCTAATATTGAGTCTTATATGGGTCCCTCTATGAAACTGGACATGGGGATTAAAACTCAAACAAGGCAGACTAATGTTATGAAGTAAGTTTGGAAGCACTTTGGGCCTATTTTCAAAATAAATGTGTACTGAGATAAAAGAGAAGCTATTTTTCAGATAAAACACATTTTTAGATTATTTTACATTATTTTTAATACATAGATCTGCATGTAACATGGTCAAAATGATGCGAAAATTACGTGCTATTTTTTTATTTTGTTTTTTGTCTTTATTCCCTCACAGGTACATTTTGGGAATTAAACTATGCAAGACAGTGTGTGTTACTTGTAAGATTATATGACAGATTATGTTATTGAATTTTTTTTTTTTTTTGTGAAACTTCATCTCAGCTCATTAATAGCATTAACATCACTAGCATAGGTTACTCAGTGGGTTTAATTCAGTCTGTTGTGAATCCTAAGCATGTCTGTACTAAAGTGTTTGGTTCCAGTCTACATTTTCTCACAAAGTTGTTTAACATGTTAATTTGCAGCTATTGAAGAATTGGGGTGGAGTACCCCCCCAGTCCATCAGCTGCAGGTCCACTTTCTGAACTCGCATGTGGGCCTGGCCAAGCAAGTAATGGAGTGAGAGAGCACTGTGCAACAGTACTAATCATTCCATATCTGTTTTTAGAAATTAATTTCACAGCAACCAAAATAGCTCAAACTATAGGTCTAAGCAAGTACTTTAACATGCCATTAAGGAGTAATAATCAAATATTTAACAAAAAAAATAATGAATTCATTGTCATTGACAAAGTAACAGAGTGAGGAAAAATATACAGCAATTATTCAAGGTTTGGAAAAAATACCAAAGTGTTGTTCCTCAAGGAAAGTGTAAATATTTAGCATACCATGCTTTGCTTAATATGAGACTACATTATATCCAAAACCTAGAAATTTTTACATTCCTTGAAGGAAATGTAACCCGTATGCTTGCCTCTCGCCACATCACTGGAGTCGTGGCCGGGTGTGACGTAAATGTTTGAAATAGCTGCTGCTCGCTTCGTACGTGAAAGGAATAAAACGATGGCAAGTTTAAAAATGTGTCACGTACAATGTGAAAGTTAGAGGCAAAAACGCAGATGTATCGTTATAGCGCCACTTAGTGGAATACAGCCACAGTTTTTGGTATGGTCGATCTGTGTCCTATTCTATAGGGTCCATGTCAATTTCACAGCCTCCAGCATAACAGTTCAGCTGTAATGAATGTTTGTTGTCAGTCTTGGAATAAGCCACGCCCACATTTGGCCAACCACACCCACCTTTTAGATATGGTCTCAGGATTGGCCCTTTATCATCCCCACAAATTTTGTAGAAATAGTTATAGCCGTTTAAGAGATATACATTTCCACGATTCATAGTGCCCCTAGTGACTAAAATGTGCCAAATTCGGCTCCTCCCCTCAGTCACATGTCAACCATGGATGTAAAATTTAGTGTTGATAGCATTTACTTTGACCAAGATATGCAACAGTTTGCATTTTTATTATCTTGCTACAAATGTATTCATAATTGTTGCATTTTTCAACCGTTGGCTGAGCTTTTGATAACGTTAGATCAGGTGGAAGACTCGAGTGTATGTTCCAAAATTCACAGTGTTTGGAGCAAACTCCAAGGAGTTATTAGAAACAGTAGTTTTTACAGATTTTGCAATTTTGTGGGGAGCCTAGCCCATGTGATTCAGTACTATTCAGAGAATGGATATGAGGTTTTTGATTGTGCGACAAACGGTTTGAGAGTTATAGCCTGAAACGCATTGTCCTTGTTTATAGCGCCACCTACTGGAATACAGCCACAATCAGACCACATCCGTAATCTTTGCGCCAAGTTGAATATTTTGTATATTTCCGATTTTTGTTACGATTTATCATTTGGGAATGGTAGCCACTTGAAAATGGCCCCATTCATTCTGGATGGACTTTTTTGAGTGTTTTTTTTTGCATTTTTTACGAAATCTGTACATTGGATTGCGAAGAAAAGTCATGGCACACCATTCCTGTGCAGGCCGCAGATTTTTGCGTCAAAATTTTTGGTGTATATCCAATGGTGTGGGCCGCATTTTTTTCCATAGTTTTTGTATAAGTCAGAATGAACAATAGTCCCTGTGTGCTTTGCATTACATGCAAGCACACAGGGAATAAAACTGATAACATTTTTATTTTAGTTTTTAGACATTAATTCATGGTAACGGAGGGAGAATCCAAAAAAAATAACAGAGTGAGGTGTTTGTTCAGTGTGATGTACCATAATAATAATCAAAGGTTTTATTAAGGTTGAATCCCAAGTCACCCCTTACCCCTACCCCTCCATTTTGTGTGTTCACGTGAAGGGGTTGTGTTGTCCCAATTCTCACTTAGACGGGGGAAAAGTTTTCCATTTCCTATAATTCTGTTCAAATCATCAGCCAGATGGAGGTAAACACAGCCAAATAGTGCAGCAGTGACAAAAGAAACACACAAATGTACGGATTTTCTTCGAAAACAACTTAATCATTTGATTGACCGTTAATACCGTTTTAATGTGTAATAGATCGCATTTCTGCAGTTTACAGTTGATAGCTGCAAAAAGATGCATGAAGCCCATGGAACAGATGCTAACAGCTACTGGTGTGTGCATGGAGAATACTGGAGGAAACAAAGTTTTCACATCTGTTTATAGCAGCATCTATTGCAGCGTTTCCATTTTGTGGAACCAGCTCGACTCCGGTACCAGGTAGTATTCCTAGAGACCGTTTCCATTACAGGATAGTACTGACTTTACAGTACCCTGACATCATAGCGGTGAATTCCATGTTGTTTGCTCAAAGGTGCTCATAAACTGGCTCGTTTCGTGTTGTCTCGTCTGAATTTTTACATTGGCCACCAAAGACCAACCACAGTGTAGTTTTGGGCTGTCATCATGTGGATGAACCTATATTTACCGTCAACTTCCGCATCTGTTTTTTGTAAAACGACGGATCACAGAGACAACTGATGACATAACAAGTCGCGAACTGTTGTCCCATTTTTTAGGGGGATATTTCAACCCCTAAAAAGGTGAATTGGGCCTAAGATACTGATAAAATTATCAGTCCTTGGCAACAGAGGTTTCATTACTACATTTAGTTCACATCTTTCTTCTGTGTTTTTTATAATATGTAACATTCAAAATCATCATAGCATTTGATTATTATGAAATATAAGCACGGGCATATATTTGTAACATATTTATTTACACATTGCTATCTACTTTCTGAATGTGTGTTGTATACATTGATTTACAGTACAACCTTTACTGTTCTCAATTTACTCTGTATTCTCATATATTTTCTTATATATCCAGTTGTGAGTCAGCTACAAATTAAACAGTTTTAGAAGCTAGAGATATGTTGTTCATGCTGAGTAATCAAAAATATCGTTTTAGAGGAAAAAAATCTTGATCATGATGTTCACTTTTGCTTGGCCAGGCTAAGTGAGCTTGATTCACACATATCCTTAACAGTTAGGCCTCCAGAAACCAGAGAAAACTGAAGGGAATTGAATTTGATTGGAACTTACCTATATTTGATAAGAAATTATAAAATTTTAGTTCAGATCAGGGATTGAAAGTCTTGCCTCCAGAAAAAGAATGAGATTAACAAAGCCAATCCACACACCTTCATTTAGAAATTAAATCCAAACTGTTGGTTTCATTTTCCTCCATTGTTGCCTGAGTTTGTGGTGAAAGTTGCATAGCACTGAGGATCTGCACGCATGCACATTGGTGAGCCAGATTGAGAGAGAAAATAGAGGGGTTGATCTCAACTCTTAATCTTTAATACTAGATGTCAAAATCTTTTACAACACAAAAGCAAAGTAATGGTACATTCTGATCTACTCTAGAGACTCACTGTCTTAGAAATGAGCAACTCATTCAAGCATAATGAAATGAGTACAACAATGATTTTTCAGGTGATTATAAACTAGTGAAAATACTATGTTTCTATAATTAGCTCTACCTAAACATCCCCAGAAGTTACACTCTAAATCGCCAACAAGTCTTGTGAAACCTCTACTCTGCATGTGTACAATATAATCACTTTCGCTGTACAATTATGCCTTGGGGAATTTTGTCATCAGCAAATTCAGCAGACATCTGGAGTGAGCCAAGTTGGTCAAAGTCCAAGAAAGACTTAATTAAAAAAAAAAAAAAAGGTTTATACACACCCAAAAAGACAAGGGTTGTGTGCTTTAGCCTAGGAGGTGAGCCGTGAAGAGCCTCAATTATCAAGTCCTCCAGAATGTTTTTATGTTCCAATCAATCTTAAAAGATAGATTTTAACAGAGTTGTAAAATTCATCAATTAGATTGTGTTTGTGTAATTACAACAGCCTGCAATTAAATTAAAACGGTAAATGTGGTTTTGTACTGAACTACATTTACACTAATCAAGTGACCAATTGGTGTTCACTTAGGCTTTGAAGCTGTGTGACATAATCCAATGTGACCTATTACAGCAAAAAACAATAGCCAAATAATTGACCTGTCGATCACATGACTTATTTTTGACTTTTAGAAACTGAATTGCAGCTGACCTGACCACCTAAGCCAAAGTAATAAAGAAATCATTACTTAATATCCAGCTAAAGCTCCATTTGCATGACACTAGTATATCCTGTGGACCTCTGGTAATTTGGAAATTAATCCCACCCCTCCACACTTCTGTGTTTCATGTAGCACATTTACACAACATAAATACATTTAATTATTTCTCAGTTCTTATGTCAAGGACAGGTTCATCGCTTAAAGAGATCTGTTGAAAAATGAGTCAAATGTTACCATAACCCAAGGTTGAGTCCTCAATGGTCTTTTCAATCTCTTTCCTTCCTTTTTTCTCCTTACTCTCCATCCTGTTTCCTCCTTCAGCCCTTACAGGAATCATGACGGAGGAGGATCTGGTGCAGCAAGCCAAATTGGCAGAGCAGGCTGAGCGTTACAATGACATGGTTGACATTATGAAGAAAGTCATAGAGGTCAAACCATGTCTCTGCAATGAAGAGCGCAACCTACTGTCTGTTGCCTACAAGAACGAGGTGGGAGCCAGGAGATCCTCATGGAGGGTGATCTCCACCTTAGAGGGGAAGTCTGAGCGGGAGCCCGAGAAATGGAACTCATGTCTGATTAAGGAGTACAGAGAGAAAATTGAGCAGGAGCTGAATGACCTCTGTAATGACGTCCAGGTGAGGAGCAAAGATTGGGGACTGAGTTTGGTATTACACATGAAAGGAATAAAGTCTTGAGCGGAGATTGATTGATAGGAAAAGAATAAGAGGTTCAACAATGAAGAAAAAAATCACAATATGTGAGTGACACAAAGCGAGGAGAAGGCATTTAATGGGGTATGTAAGAATCTTACTCATGAGGGAGCCAAGAAACTTTCAGGCATCATTCCTTAACATGAATTCATGCAGAAAGAAACTGCTTGGTCATGGTTGACTTAAAATCTGTTTGGCATGGACTATTCCAAGTCTAGGTGTTTTTTTTTTTTTAACATCAGGAGACTTGTTTCTGTTCCTTCTGTATCATGTGGGTCCCCAGGAGAGGTCATGGACACGGTTTGCCTAACCCATGCTCATTTTTATCACTACTGTTTGTTTTCCTCATTCCCTCCATCCGTCTTTTCTCATTTTTGTACACAAAACGTAATGCATAAATATAACTCATAAGAATAAAACTTCAAAAATCAATCTCTAAATGTAAGGAAGTAATGATTTAACAGGTGAATGTTTTCAAAATCAACAGCTATAAAGATTTGTTATAACATTTTTGATCATATCATCCAACTCTTTCAAAAGCTTAATAATAACTTAAATGTCCCTAGCCTCCGAAGCCTGGCCAAATTGTTACTGTGCAGTGCTCGTAAACCCTCAAACAAGCATTGCTTGTGTCAGTATTCTGGAGGTGTGGCTTCGGGGGGGATGTCTGAAGAAGGGGGTTGGACTTTGGAATTGTGTTTTCAAACTGTAGCTTGCTCTAACCATTTTTCTCTTTTTCTCATACCCCACCTTTATTCAGAATGCAGTGTTACACATTCTGTTGACCATGTTTATAAATTTTAATGCAATGGGAATGCGATTTCTTTAGGTCAAAATTGTTCAATTGTACACCACATTTGGGAAGGTTTTTTTTAAGATAGTATTGTGACTACTGTGTCACAGTTCACTGTGCACCTTTTCAGATCTTTTTTAACTCATTAGCTGCCTCTGTCACAAGTCAAAAAACGGTGCTGCTCTCATTTGCAGAATTTGCTTGACAAGTATCTGATTCCAAATTCCTCCGAAGCTTCTTGTGAACATGACAACAAGGTCTTCTACCTGAAGATGAAGGGAGATTACTATCGTTACCAGGCTGAGGTGGCTGATAAGGGAATCAAGGAGGGTAAGTAAAGCACACTACTCTTTATGTTGTGATCCAAACTTTAGAGAGCTTTTTAAAATGCATACTACAGGCCCATTTCAAACTGTTAATCCTTTGCTGAGGAAAATTCTGAGTTTTCAGATTCACATAGTGAGTTCACATCAATTCTAAGGCACTGTCTGGATCATGCAGTAATGTGTGTACTGAGCGAATTGATCACTGATTGTTAATGAAGTTTGTATGTTCACGTTTGTGTTTCATTAAATGATATGCAACTGAAATTTCAAAAACCCTGTATTTTAACTTCAGTCAATAGGCCTGTTGTTACCCCGCTCCCCGAAGGGGAGGCAAGTGGTATAGTTTTTGGTTTGGTTTGTTTGTTATAATAATGGATTAGATTTATATTGCGCTTTTCTATGAATGCATACTCAAAGCATGTGCAGTGAATCCATTATTCATTCACTCACACATTCACACTCTGGTGGTGGTAAACTACATATGTATCCACAGCTGCCCTGGGGCAGACTGACAGCCAGCTGACCACCACTGAATATGCATACACGTACTCATACGCATTCATACACTGGTGTGAGTAGCAGCACTGGAAGCAAGGAGGATGAAGTGTCTTATCCAAGGACACAACAGCGCATGACTAGGACAGAGCAGGATTCGAACCGCCAACCCTTTGGGTATTGGACAACCCGCTCTATCTCCTAAGCCACAGCCACCACTAGCAGCAAAACTATTGGTTGAATTTTGATTTTTAATATGTATATTTTATTCATCTATATTATAAAAGCCAAGTGTCCTCTGTGTGTGTGTGTGTGTGTGTGTGTATGTGTGTCCAGGGATTCACACAAAATCTGGAAGGAGCTGACTGCTGCAGTATATCATACTTGTGTATTTTTGGTCCAGGAACAGACTAGCAAAACAGCAAGTTGATGGGAGATGTTAGTAATTTTGTAATACAATAGCCTTACAGTCATGATGCTATACCCAGTGCTTTAGTGGTGACTGCTGGACAAATGTGGTACAGCATGCACAAATACACAACAACATAAAAACTACCACATCTAGAAGTTGTGGATCCCCACGGGTCATTGCGCTAGTTTGCTTATAATGGGTGAAATTTCAAATATCTATAAAAACATAAATTTTGCTCCAATTTACTTCTATCTTGGCGCATATCTATAGAGGCAATTGATATGCTGACATCAGCACACACATAGACATGATGACATCAGCTGGATTGATGCCAAAATAAGCTACAATACATGCGAGGGGCTGGGTTTGTTGTACCTGGAACCACTTAATTGTTACCTCCGCCAAGCGCGGAGCGCTAAAAGCGGAGGTTATGTTTTCGCCGGCATTTGTCCGTGTGTGTGTGTGTGTGTGTTTGTTTGTTAGCAAGATAACTTGAAAAGTTACACACGGATTTTGATGAAA
>JAPTYQ010000003.1:1933249-1949954 GCA_029814465.1 Ostorhinchus cyanosoma
ACCATCCTGCATCTAAAAGGAGGATGTCCACACTCAGACACGCCCTCATCATGACCATCCTGCATCTAAAAGGAGGATGTCCACACTCAGACACGCCCTCATCGTGACCATCCTGCATCTAAAAGGAGGATGTCCACACTCAGACACGCCCTCATCATGACCATCCTGCATCTAAAAGGAGGATGTCCACACTCAGACACGCCCTCATCGTGACCATCCTGCATCTAAAAGGAGGATGTCCACACTCAGACACGCCCTCATCATGACCATCCTGCATCTAAAAGGAGGAGGTCCACACTAGGGATGCAACGGTACAGGGTATCCACGGTTCAGTACGTATTGCGGTTCTTGAGTCACGGTTCAGATGCAAAGCCCGGCTGTGCATCGGAACAGAACTGGAGCTGATGCAGAGCCTTCAGGAAATAGGTTTGTCCAGTTCTAAGTCATGTGTAACATTGTTGTGAGTCACTGCCCCTATACGTTGGAATGAGCCTTTCTTAATTAATCCACTAGAGGGCGGCGTGCTTAATTACCATATTGGCCAAATACCATGAAGAAGAGTAAAGTTTTTTTTCGAGAAGAAGAACAAAGTCAAATATAACAAACATGTCGACGATGGAGGTTTAACTAAAATGGATACACTGTGCGTTGTTTATTGACTGTCTTTCTTCCGTTGTCGTCGTAGTCAACGCTAAAACCAAAGTGTTCCGGACTTGTAAGTGGATGATGCCTCTTCATATTTTCTTTTCTCCAAGTCCTGTTCGCTCGCCATCATTGTTTGTAGCCAACTCACCGGCCTTGCTTTAAACTCTTTTATCCAGCCTTTGCTTGCGGAGTGCTGATTGGCTGATGAGAACTTCGGGGACAATCTGATTGGCTCTAAAGGCCAAACAGTGAAGGAGAAAAACAATACTGCTCTCTTTACTACCCTTAGCTCCCGAGTATCTCTGATTGCAAAGCATGCGCTAGTTTTAATAACTAAAGTTTTATGACAGGCGTACCGAAATATTGCCGTTTGCCGCTGTGTATTGAACCGAACAGGGTGTATTGAACGTTTCAATAATATATCGAATATTGTTGCATCCCGATTCCACACTCAGACGCGTCCTCACCATTATCACCCTGCATCTAAAAGGAGGAGGTTCACACTCACACATGTCCTCACCATTATCATCCTGTATCCGCAGGACGAAGTATCGACTGGAGTCGCTGACAGTTTCCACGGCCACTCCTGGATACTCCTGGACTGGCGCCTGGGCAAACAGCTCCCCTTGTGCCACAAGGAACCATGGGTAGGAAATTACAGCACACAGTCTTTATTTCACACACAGACTGCATCTGCAGATTTTTTAAGGATTTTATTTTGCGTTAACATGGAATGGACATACTTATTTTACTGCTGGTTTTATCTTTCATCTACTGGTTTGAAATTCATCATTAGTATACCTTTGAGACTTAGTTTAAGTCAGACTCAGCTTTATGTCAGACTTAGGTTAACCTCAAACTTAGTTTACATCAGACTTAGTTTAATCTCAGACTTAGTTTTCCCTGAGACTTAGTTTATGTCAGACTTACCTGAGACTTTGTCCTCCAGTTTGACAAAGGCCATTTTGCCCCTGGCTGTGATTCTCATCCGACCAGACCAGTCTGGAGAATCCAGTTTCCAGTCTGCTGCCCTGTGGACATGGAGTGTAGCAGGTGAACTATAGGAGACTGGGTTTAGAGTACGTTAAGGTCAATAAATGTCTGATAATATTAGTCAGATTATTATATATCCGTATTGGAAACACTGGTTTCATTCCAGCAGTTAAACCTGACAGAATGAAGAACCAGATCGAAATTCCAGTCGGGTTCCAGCCCCGGTACCGGTTCTCTACAGACTCGTGATTCAGTCATGCTTCGGGAGCGTGTGCAACACCGGGAGTGAAAATGTAAATCCGTATCTGTCCGAGACCCAGGCCGGTTTCTTTACCTGTATGCGCGGTTTGACGCTCGCGGGGGAATGCGGTAAACATTTACATCGGGTTTGACGCAAAGGACCGACTCGTAGTCGCCTTCAGCCGCCATCTTGGATCCGCTGTCATTGATGTGTGAGTCGTGGTTGTGACTCATTTATTCAGCTGTTGTTGGTGGTGGTGCGGGGGGGGCGACGACGTGTTTTACCACGTCCCAGCTGCTGTACATCACGTGCATTATTATAGCCGCTGATATATCCACATCCAAATAAAATGCATATTTCCTAATCTTTGCTTTGACAGTGGCTTTAGCATTCCTCCAACCTATTCCATTAAAGTAAGTGTGTGTGTGTGTGTGTGTGTGTGTGTGTGTGTGTGTGTGGGGGGGGCTTAAACAGGTGCTGAAAACGGAAGCGGAAACGTCGTGTTGTTGAAGGTTGTGAAGATCTGAGGGTTGGAGGCTCATTCCACGGTAAATGTACGGTTAGAAACACGGCGGTGTTGTCGTTCGTGAATACAAAGTTAGCTTTGACGTTAAACATTTAACTGGTCATTTACAGTTTGACGTCACTACACCGGTCGTCTGCAGCCGCTGTCCGAGGTCCTGAAACTACGAACCCAGGTCCATAAGAACCACGTCCTTAAGAACTAGGTCCAGCTCCAGGTTAGTTGACGACTGGACCTCTCCACCAGTACAGAGTTGGTTTTGAATAATGTGTCGGAAATGGATCAACTGGAGGCTCCTGTTAGCCTTGAGCTCAGCCTTAGCTTGTAGCTTAGCATTAGCCTGTAGCTTAGCGTTAGCCTGTAGTAACTGTCGCAGTAAATTTGCACAGACACGAGCTTTGTTTGCCGCAGGTGTGGACACACCTCTTCTTATCACGAATGTCTCAGCTTATTTTTTGTCTATCGGCTGTTCCTTTCTGCGGCTCTAGGATCTGGTTTCCTGACCCAGCCCGATGCAGTCAGGTTGACCAGAGTTCCAGAATGAACCATCTCTGAGCACCACATCAGGAACAGTTTCTGTGGTCTACACAGCTGGACTCTACTAAAGGTAGCGGACATCACACGCTTTACATTTGGTTTAAAGGAGTTTTTGGTCCATCCAGTGGTCTATCGTGTTAGGGCAGTCTAAGTCTTCTCTAAGATGAGTTAAATAGGTTGGCAGTTCCCGTAAATACAGTCTGTTATTTTAACCCTCAGGTGGTAATCCTATCCCTAAGAAAACTAAGATCTCCGTTAGATAAATAAGTGACAACAGGAAAAAACATTATCTGTAGTTTGTTTTGAGGTTGAACGATTTTGTGGAATGAGATAAGAGAAGAAAGCGTTGAACACTGAAAATATAAGTCAATGACCAAACTATCAATTATTTTTAGGCAAAGGTAGCTATCCTTATCTCGACTTTTAAAAAGCACAAAACCTACTAGATGTACCACCACATGGTAAACATTACTGTATAATGTAAATGTTCTTATGAATTATTTTCTAATGGAGGGAAGTGAGCAGACAGATGTGAAGCAGTGGCAATGATCAGTCACCATTTATCAAGACTTCCAAACAAATGTGTGGTCCTTATGTTAGGTACCGACTAGACAACCTTGTACATCAGACACAGATAAACGGTTACCTGGGTTAAGGCTCAGGTAAGGTCTGATTCCTCTTCTCTGTGCTGACAGGATTTGTTACTCACATGTTTTCTGTGTGTCAGATTGTGGTGTTGTGATTCCCCATCGTCCCATCAGACACCATGACGTCCTCCATGCTCCGTCGACAGTTGAAGAACCTGGTCCAGAACTACTCTGAGGCTGAGGTCAAGGTGGGGGAAGTATAATTTCAGGGGTAGTTAACCCCAATGATTATAACACTAATTAAAATGTTTGTGGTCACTGTGAATTATCAGGGGCTTGTAAGTACTACTGAACATGTTTTTGGAACATAAATTAGACCTCTGCACAGCTGACATGTCAGATCAGTGTTTATCAATGGGGGCGGTACTGTCCCCCAGGTGGCGTTGGGACACCATCGGGTGGCATTTGAAAATAGAAAGCGGAGAGGGGGAGCATTAGTCTGTATAAGTAGCGATATGAAGCAGCATGTTATGTCAACGGTGCTCCCCCATTCTTCTGTATTAATTTCTGTTGCAGTAGTATTAGATTTGGAGGGGAGGTGGCAGGAGGCTCGGGATGAGTTGCATATGCTACCTATGTAAGCCCCCTAGACCCACTTGCCCACCCTGTCACAAATGGGGTTTTTTTTAAAAAAGGGGGGGTCAGAAGGCTCATGATTATATAAGAGGGTGTTTGTTTAAAAAAAGGTTCAGAAACAATGTGTTAGATGATTGCATAAGGAGGAATACAGCCACTTCAGATGTTTTGTATTGTCAGCATTTCTGTCTGTATCAGAAATTTCACTGCTGTCATTCTTCACGCTTAAACCTTTGTGCAGGTGTTAAATAATGAGTCTCTGTTTGTTCTGTAGGTAAGAGAGGCAACATCAAATGATCCGTGGGGCCCTTCCAGCTCTCAGATGGCAGACATTTCAGACCTCACCTACAATGTAGTGGCATGTAATGAGATAATGACCATGTTGTGGAAGCGCCTCAAAGATGACAAAAACTGGAGACACATCCACAAGGTAACAAAAACACCATTATATCCCTGAATGGAGTGTCTGGGATATTATGTTTTTGGCCCGACTGCCCCCACCAGCGCCGCCGGATATTGTTTATGTTAACACGATAACTTGAAAGATATTTGGTTTAGAAATTCAGAGTTGTGGATAAACTCACCCATTTTGTGTTGTCTTGTCTGAATTTTTACGTCAGCCACCAAAGTCCTTGCCGGACCATGGTGTAGTTTTGGGCTGTCATCAAGTGGATTAACATATATTTACTGTCAACTTCTGTTTTTTGTAAAACTGCGGATCACATAGACAACTGGTGACGTAACGGGCTGCAAAGTGTTGTCCCATTTCTTTAGGGGGATATTTCAACCCTACCCTTTGCTGCTCATTTTCAAAGGGTAGGGCCAAGGGGTAGGGGTAAAAGGTGAATTGGGATTGGGCCTAAGACTAAAATGAAAATGGCCGCCAAAATTAACACTGGTCCGAATACATACAATTATTTATTTATTTCTGTTGTTTTTAGAGAAGTTAACTCCACTGGCAGTCTGCTATTACAGTAACTTAAAGGGGACATATTATACTCCTTTTCAGCAGGTTCATATAGGTCTGAGAGGTCCCAGAACAGTCAATTTGAAGTTTGTTGTCTAAAAATCCAGTTTTTTTCCTGGACTTCAGCCAGTCTGAAAACTCTCTCTAGTGAGCCCTTCTGAGAACATGCCGTTTCTGTGGGCTGTTCTTGTCCACGCCTCCTTCAGCACAAGCCATGCCCCCTTGTGTCTCTCTGGAAGAGAGGGGCGTGGCTTGCACTTCATACCATGCGCTAATGTGTACACAGAGTACGTTGGTATGGCTCGTGGAAGCGCTGTGGTACAGCCATACCAAAACCGAGCGAGTCATAAAACGTTATTTATGACTGTTTCATAGTGTCAATAAACAAGCCCAAACACCTCCTGTATCTGCGCAGGGCTGTTTTGTCTGAATGCAGCCTTATCGGCTTGATTTTTCAGAGACAAACACCTGTCAGGTTAGCATCCACAACAACAGCAGGTATTAGCTACGTATAGGGCACCGCAAAAAGTAGTCACATGCATCCGAATTACAAATAAAATTATGCATATAAAGCTAGCTTTACATGACGTGTTCACATATCTTCTCTTCAACGTCCCCTGATATTATGTACTGCTGTCGTGTATTAATGTAGCATAAGGAAGCTGTTCCCAACAGTGACTTACTTTAGCTGCCATGCTAATGTAAGTGCCAGCCACAGTTTAGCTTCAGATTCTTAGCGAATCTTGCTTTGTTCTGGCCCTGGTTTAGAAAGTAGTCTGCAGTGAAGTGGTGAGCACACACATATAACAGTTTAGGAATTGTCATGGGGACATTTCCATCAAACGTATCCACTGGGTATTCAAAGCCGCAGACGAAGAAGGAGGTGAAAATACACTTCTGTGTTTGTGCAGCCAGCGACAGAGCAACTGCCTGCTTCACTGTTCCTTCACTGGTTGGAACCAGCGTTTGCCAGGTGGAAAAATAGTTTTCTGTGGGCAAAACAAAAATATCTTGGGCAGAGTCACAAACCTGGAGGGGAGGAGCCATGTCCATTCATGACTTCATGAAAGGACCTTGTTCCAATCCACCCGTTTGAGCAGACATTTTTTGAAAAGTGGAGCAAGCAAGAGAGAGGATAGAATTTTCTCATTTTGGGGGGGGGGGGGGGGTTTGTAGACAGGCTGGGGACAGATACTATTGTGAGAAAACCATTCTAAAGTGAATTTTGCATACTATGTCCCCTTTAATGTTACTATAATATTAGTTCACTACATGGTCATGTGATTCCACGACACACTGGTAACATGAAGTTATGTGTTTGTGTAGAGAACGGTGCCATGGATTGTGGTTTAAGGTTTATATCTTTGTTTTATATAGAATTGTTGATGTCCATGTGTTTTTTCTAGTCTTTGACACTGTTGGAGTACCTTTTGAAGACTGGTGATGACCGCGTGCTCCTGAAAATGAAAGACAACATCTATATTGTTAAAGCCCTCACAGAATATCGCTTTGTAGAAAAAGATGGCAAAGATCAGGTGACTTAACTCTACCAAAGAGTTTGTGAGATCATGTGATTTCCATTACACTCATCTTACCATCATCTCAGTTAATCTCCATGCAAGACTCACTTGTTCCCTTTTCTGATGTCTCTGTATATATGTCCCAGGGTGTAAATGTAAGAGAAAAGGCTAAGGTTGTTCTTGTTCTTATGGAAGATGATGAGAAACTTAAAGAAGAAAGAGACTTTGCCTTCAAGACTAGAGAGAAGACATCAAAAAGTTCTGCTGGTGAGTCCTTCACAACTGATTACCCATTAATAAATCATGTATTTCTTCTGTTATTTGTTGCTCTGTCCCTGTTTTACTCAAAGGCTAAAACCCATTCACTCTTTGCTCTGTCCCTTCTAACCAGCATCCTCCACCGACACCATGAAGGATCCCAACTATAAGCCATGCTATGTTCCTGGAGCCACCGGACTTCCATCCTTAGACAACATACCGTCGGTAGCTGATCTGACCGCCTCCTTTACTGCCCGAAAGGAGGAGCGGCTGCGACAGGAAGCTGAGAAGAAGGAGGTTGAGAGGAGGGTGAGTTTACAGTTTAGCAGTCTGGATAATATATGTAAAGTGTCATCAGATAACTCTTGTCATGATTTGGCACTATGTAAATAAAATTTGATTTGATTTGCAATAACACCCTGAAACAATCTGGAAAGAAGATGATCCACGGTTTGAAACAGTATTTGTATGTTGAAGACACTGAACTAATGCTCCTCAACAGTTTGTTGCATAAAATATAACTGTTTTAGCTTTTAACTGTCATTTTGTAGGCCAATCTGAGTGAAGACGAACTGAAATGGGAGGATGCAAGCAAAAGTGGCAACCTTAAAGATGATGCCTGGGGAGGACAGAAATTAGGGGAAGAGGAAGCAAAACCAGACCCATGGGGAACTCCCAAAGAGCCCAAAGAGGCATCTGGTCCATGGGGTACGCCATCAACCCCTGACAGGAATGAAACACCAGCCAGTAGTGATCCCTGGGGGGTGCCAACCAAGACTGAAGTAGATCCTTTTACGACAAAAACAAATGAAGAAAACCCTTTTACAGCATCAAAAGTTCAAAATGATGCATTTAGTACATCAAAAGATGACCCTTTCAATGCACCTAAAGATGATACTGACCCCTTCAGTGCACCCAAAGACACGGAGGCTCCATTTACTGCTAACAATAAACCTGATCCCTTCAGTTTAACAAACAATGATCCCTTTGGTGCCCCGAAGGACAATCCATTTAATACACTGAAAGATGACCCATTTAACACACCAAAAGATGATCCATTTAATACTTCGAAGGACGATCCATTTAATACACCAAAAGGTGACCCCTTCAATGCAAAAACATCAACACCCCCTAAAGAGGACCCATTCAACAGCTCAAAGGATGATCCATTTAACACCCCAAAAGATGACCCCTTCACTTCACCAACAATACCACCTAAAGAGGATCCATTCTCTATACCCAAAGATGACCCATTTACTGCACCGACAACACCACCTAAAGAAGATCAATTCACTACACTCAAAGATGACCCCTTCACTGCACCAACAACACCACCTAAAGAAGATCCATTCACTACACCCAAAGATGACCCCTTCACTGCACCAACAACACCACCTAAAGAAGATCCATTCACTACACCCGAAGATGACCCCTTCATTGCACCGACAACACCACCTATAGAAGATCAATTCACTACACCCAAAGATGACCCCTTCACTGCACCGACACCACCTAAAGAAGATCCATTCACTACACCCAAAGATGACCCCTTCACTGCACCGACAACACCACCTAGTGAAGATCCATTCACTACACCCAAAGATGACCCCTTCACTGTAACAACAACACCACGTAAAGATCCATTTTCAGTGGTATCCCGGCCACCAAAAGATGATGCCTCTGATCCTTTCAGTGGTCCTCCTATGAGTCCGCCCACTGGTGACAAAGATTCGTGGGGAGCTCCTGCCACCTCTCCACCCGCTATAGGGACCGATCCTTGGGGAGCAACATTGGCACCCCAGGAGACTAAGGATGGAGATCCCTGGGGGGATGGAAAAAATGCTTCTTCACCTGTTGATAATTCAGATCCATTTGGGGACACGTCACAACCAGACAATGATCCATGGGGAGCTCCAGGTAAGAAACAAGTACTGTTTCCATTCTCAGATGCAATTATTCTTCCAAATATGAACAAAGTGTGTGATTATTGAGTCTGTTTTGACCACCCCCACCACTTTGTTTACTGTCCTCTATCCTACAGCTTCAGCCAGTGCAGATGATGCATGGGGTTCACCTAAGCCTCCAGCAGTCTCTTCCCTATCTAATGACCCTTTTGGAGATGGAGCATCTAAAGGCAGTGACCCATGGGTGGTGCCGAGCTCCACCCCCAGCACCGGCACAGGTGAGTCCCACTTAACTGTCCTAGTGGACTTTGTCGTATCCATTCATCATGAAGCTCACTCTCCAATATTTGATCGTAGACTCAATGAAAAGTCTATTCAAATCTTTACTGTGTTTTAAAGCCTGATCAGTGTTACTAATTATTTCTCGAACAGAACCAACTATTTAATGTTAGAATTTAAGGGGCTATAATTAAAGGCTGACAGATGGCAACTGTAGCAGCCACATTGAAATATTAAAATCTACCTGGGCTGAGATGGACTAGTCACTGACACCATGCAGCAGACACCAGTCCAAGATGACACATTGCTAGGGGTGGGCAATGTGGCAAAAATATCAAATCACAATTTTGAAAGAAAGATAAAATCACGATCTCAATTTTATCATCATTTTTTACATTAATCTTTGAGGCTAATTTGCAAAATTCTGAACAGTGCATCTAAACAGTTTGCCTGTGTAAAACATAGCCCTAAAAGGAAAAAATAATTTAGCCCAAAAAACCTTCCAGAACATTTTTAATTTAGTTTGTGCAATTTTGCCAACATGTGCCAAGAATATAAACATGCTAAAATGTAAAGAACATCACTGATTAAGTGCACTGTTGAACATAAAACTAAACTGCACTTGGAGTTTGAGATAGATTTAAAGATACAAAACAAAATATCAATGAAGAAATGCCAGTTTCCAATAATCTTCCAGGCTTGGTCTTGAATGGAGGAAGAAGCCCAAAATGAGAAGAAGAATCCATGCACTCCAAAAAAGGATCAATGTGGAACATACTTGCTCTTCTAGTTAGTAGTAGTACTAGTTATACTGTGGTCTGGTTTATCTAGTTCAGTTTCACTCATACTGTTTGGGTTATGGTTATGGTCTGGCTGTGGTCTGGTTGGTCTAGATCAGATTTGAAGCGGCCTCTTCAGCTGATGGAACAGGTTCGTAGTGTTGACATACATTATTCTAAGAGTATAACGGGCATACTGTGTGCGGCACGGACTCTGCACACACGGGCCATGGACATTTGAAATTTCATAGTGGATCGTACCAATTTCACACTCAAAAACAGGTTGATGTGCGCAGACATCCACAGAGTCAAGTACGCCCAACTGTGGGGCCAAGTTTGAAGTTATGATAGACTTTCTGCCATTTTAAGTTTAATTTTCACTGCACATTCTCATTGTGGGGTATGTGCGGCATGGAACACACCCCTGTACATACTCTCCTGATTCCACAGCTTGTCTATTTCAGGGGTCCCAAACATTCGGCCTGGGGGACAAATGTGGCCCACCAAAGATTCCAATCTGGCCTGTGGGACGAATTTGCAAAAATTCCACAGTCAAGGCTGTCAAACTCATTTTAGTATAGGTTCCACATACAGACCAATATGCTCTATGGTTAAATAATAGCCTACAAAAAATGACTCCATATTTTCTTCTCTGTTTGATGTGAAAAAAAATTACACTATGCCAATAAATAATGTCAAATTTTTTGTCTTTGTTTTGGTGCAAAAGATAGAAAATAGAAAATATTTACATTTACAAGCTATCCTGTAACAATAAAATGTGAATAACCTGAACAAATATGAGCAACTTGAAATGTCAAAAGAAAATTAAGCACAATTCTAAAAATCTTTTGCTTATTATGTGTTTAGTGTCTTTGTAGATCCGATTCATAATGCACATGTAGAAATGATAAGATGAGGCAGAATATTTAAAATGGCACTTATTTTTCTTACGAAATTTCATTTTTTTTCACGTAATCACATAATTTACATCTTGTTTGTTTGGATAGTTTATAAAGTCAATATTTTCATAATTTAAAGGGGGTTTATTTGCACTAAAACAAAGAAAAAAATTTGATGTAGTTTTTTATATGTCATTATGCAATTATTTAACTGGTCCAGCCCACTTGAGATCAAATTGGGCTGAATGTGGCCCCTGAAAGAAAATGAGTTTGAGACCCCTGGGGCCTCATGTACAAACACTTGCGTGGATTTCATACTAAAACCTGTTGTACGTTTATATCCGGAAAAGTCCGTACACACAAAAAAATCTAGATGAACAAAATTGTTCGTACGCCCGAATCCAAGCATATTTCCTTTATTCATCCCAGTCAGCATGGAATTGACCGTATTTGTTGGAGTACCGGACTCCTACCTCTCCACGCCCACATTTCCATATGCAAATTGGGATAAAAACGGCCTGCAGGTGGGATTCCCTCTGGGATTCCCCTCTCTGCACAGATGATGACGTCAAAGGTGAATGCGAAGCAGAAGACTGTTGTCCACCGACAAAGCAGAAGGCAATACAGGCGGAGGAAGAGTCCCAGCAAGACCTTAATGTAAAAAAATGTAATGTAGCTTCAAGTCCAGAATCAGTCAAATGCATGGACATCAGTAACCATGTCCACTTTTACCTCCAAAAATCAAAACCATGAGATTGGTGATGACTGATCTCAGTTTTCAGGCATGAAACTGTGATAAATGTTTTAACATTAGGTGTTTTAGACTGTCCCGTGGGACTGAACACACATCTTGGAATTGGACCTGCCACCCGGTGTCAGCCAATACTTCAGTTCGCCAACAGCTCCTGACATATGTCCTCGGCCGTGTCCTCACCCGAGTCACAAGAGGACATGGTAAGGACAGCCGGCGGCATCAATGAGGCCTGGACTGACTTCTAAATGTTCTCACACACATTAACATTAAATACATTTATCAACAAGTGACATTTGTGTCCTTGTGTCTGTATATGGTTGAAATGTACCAGGCTGATTGGCATTGATGGGTCCAGTGTCTGGTTAGTCTGGTGGGGTGGGGTGGCATGTCGGTGTGTTAATTGTTTATCTGTGTATCTCTGATGTGCACATCACTCGGAGGAATTAACTTTTTCACATTATTAACAGTTTCCCAGTATCCCCTCTAAGTGTTGGCAAAGGTTCCAAAGCACTAGAAACGTGTACGCAGCTGTGGAGTTGGAGTGGAGGAGCGCACATTTACACTGTCACTTCACTCTTTGTACATCTGAACATGAGCGTGGAAAAGGGCGTACACACCATTTGTACATGAGGCCCCTCGTCCATATGTTCTAATCTTTCACAATCTAATATAGTCATACCCCACACGCCTAATTATCGCCCAGTGCTGGGTCACATCTCTAGGGCAATGGAGGAGTGGAAAGGTTACGACTGAACAAACAACCACCATGAATGCGTACTTTGCACTTCATCTGCTCACTGATTGCTGCTTGTTTACTAGTACTCCATCACCTGAAAACAACAACAGGACATCACTTAGGTCCAGCAATGGCTGCTCTCCATGGGCTCTTCCCATGAGCGTAATTCATGCCATAAAAAGGTCCCATGTGGTGCATTTATTCTCATTTTTTTCCCTACTGAATTTGTGCATCACTTATATGCAAGGGAGGACATACTATATCAAATTCACTTTAAAAGGGTTTTCTAACAATAGTATCCATCCCCAGTCTGTCTACAAACCCCCCAAAATGAGAAAATTCTATCCTCTCTCTCTTGCTTGCTCCACTTTTAAAAAAATGTCTGCTCAAAGGGGTGGATTGGAACAAGGTCCTTTCATGACGTCATGAACGGACATGACTCCTCCCCTCCAGGTTCGTGACCCTGCCCAAGATATGCTTGTTTTGCCCCCCGAAAACTATTTTTCCACCTGGCAAACGCTGGTTCCAAATGGTGAAGGAACAGTGAAGCAGGCAGTTGCTCTGTTGTTGGCTGCACAAACACAGAAGTGTATTTTCACCTCCTTCTTCATCTGTGCTTTGAATGCCCAGTGGATACATTTGATTTTCGATGGAAATGTCCCCATGACAATTCCTAAACTGTTGTATGTGTGCTCACCACTTCACTGTGGATTGCTTTCTAAACCAGGGCCAGTACAAAGCAGGATTCGCTACAAATCTGAAGCTTAAGTGTGGCTGGCACTTGCACTAGCATGGCAGCTAAAGTAAGTTACTGTTGGTAAGAGCTTCCTTATACTACGTTAATACACAACAGCAGTAAATACTAAAAAAGCACTCGGAGAGCGCAGACCTCCACCAAGCGCAACATTTCAAAGTGATCCAGAATCCAGGATTTCTTCCAGATCACTCCCAAAAGTTAATCATTTCTTCCTTGTGCCATTTCCAACAAATCCTGAAAATTTCATCAAAATCCGTCCATAACTTTTTGAGTTATGTTGCAGGCGGGCGGGCAGACAGACAGAGAGACCTTGGCTGGCGGAGGTAATAATATCAGGGGACGTTGAAGAGAAGATATGTCAACATATATGTTGTGTAAAGCTAGCTTTTTGTACATAATTTAATTTGTAATTTGGATGCATGTGACTACTTTTCGTGGTGCCCTATATATAGCTGATGTCCGCTATTGTTGTGGATGCTAACCTGACAGGTGTTTGTCTCTGAAAAATCAAACCGATAAGGCTGCATTCAGACCAAACAGCCCTGCGCAGATACAGGAGGTGTTTGGGCTTGTTTATTGACACTATGAAACAGTCATAAATAACGTTTTATGACTTTCTCAGTTTTGGTATGGCTGTACCACTTCTACGAGCCATACCAACTTACTCTGTGTAAACATTGGTGCATGGTATGAAGTGCAAGCCACGCCCCTCTCTTCCAAAGAGACACAAAGGGGCATGGCTTGTGCTGAAGGAGGCGTGGCCAAGAACAGCCCACAGAAACGGCATGTTCTCAGAAGGACTCACTAGAGAGAGTTTTCGGACTGGCTGAAGTCCTGGAAAAAAATGGGTTTTTAGACAACAAACTTCAAATTGACTGCTCTGGGACCTCTGAGACCTACTGTATATGAACCTGCTGAAAAGGAGTATAATATGTCCCCTTTAATGCCTTAAACATGATCAGTACAGGTACACTTTAAGAAAACTGAAATTGTTGCTGTAAATCTTTAGTAACTTAATGTGATTCATGTTTCCATTTTTTTACATTTAGCTTGTGTTGCCAAATACGGTTTAATAACATAAAAAGCAATAACATGATAAAAGTGTAAGTGAAAAATGTTTTATGTCCTTAAAGCATGTGATTCATAGTGAAGACTTGTTTATTTTCTTGAGCAAATCCTTCGATGTGTTTCCCTTATATGACAGGACCAGAAGCTTCTGTGTACTCATGAACAGCCCTAACCCACATGGTCCTGGACTATCATTTAGTTTGTTATAGTCAGGAAGGCTCCAGGGGGTTCAATATCTACAAATCTGTTGACATTCACATGGTTTTATATGTAATGTAATAATTTATGTATGATTACACATTCATTGTCCAAGTTTAAAGCCATTTGCATGTGATTTCTATGATCTCCATTTCATCTTCCATCCAATCAAGAATCAGCTATTGTTAATGAATGAATTAACCTTGTCTTCCACTGTGCTCTCTCCTCCTCCTTCTGCTGCCCCAAAGAAAACACCTTTTAGAGTAGATCTGGACCTTTATTTTATTGCAGGAAACGGAACAATGAAAGAAGAGGAGTCGTACAGAAAGACTGCTTGGTTTTTGGGCTTGGCAGGGGCGTCGTTGGTTGATTTGGATGATTTATTTTCATCCAGTCCCAAACCTCAACAACCCCCCCCCATCAACACAGCTGCTGCCCACACTCCAGCCATTGGTAAGGGCATGTAGACTGACACCACGCTACACCGTACCATTTAACTGGATGGATACATGATTAACCTGCCAACCACTGATGTACGTAGATGGGTCCTTGGTCCTTTCCAATGCATTCTACCTTGTTTTGCTTAAGTCTTTGATCCAATGAGACTGAGGGAAGCAGAGGGGGGCGTAGACGTTCTGAGCCATGTTACTGTATGATTAGGTTTGTATGGAAAAGTGTACTGTGATGTGTTTTGCCTGACCATCCCTCCCCCTGTGGTCTCACTAATGTGTAGATGTTGTTCTGTGTGTGGACATTAGTGAACATTGAAGAGACCTTGTATAAAGACTCCTGTATATTAACCATCACATATCCTCTCTCTGCTGTGCTGAAACACCCCTTTTCCCCACCTCCCTTCATTATCTGTGACTCCTGCTGATTTCCCAGGCACTCTGAATGCCAGGGGGGCCATGGCGTCCGACCCTGTGGCTCAGTCCATCCCTGTCCCTCCATCACCAGCCCTGTCTGGGAGCCATTTGGGTTCCATCCTTACCCCCTCTTTTGGTGCACCTTGTCGGGCATTTGGAGCCATTCATTCCAGTGAAACTGCTCTTTTCCAGCCACAGTCCCATTTCATGGATGGCTGTGGTGTGTTTCAGGTGGTCCCACAAACAAGAAGGGTGGTACAACCCTTGTCTGTGAGATTAAATCCACAGACAGGGTTTAACATGAGTGCCCCCTCTGTCGGAGCGCAGGTAGTACAATCTGGGTCTGGTTTTGGGATCTCCCCAGCATCTCCCTCAGTTGGAGCAAGAATTCATCAAGCAGGAGCAGCGCCATCGCCGGGGGCCAGTGTCCACTCTCGGCCACTTTCAGACAGTGAGATGAACAAAAACACCAACCCATTCCTGTTGTAACATGTTCCTATGTTCTCTGTAGATGTTCTCTGTAGGTACATATTGTTAGACCAGATCAAAAAGCATGTGTGATCTGGACTTCTGTGACATGAAGAACAGCTTATGTGGAACATTTGTGCTTGTTTTAGCCTTAAATGTCCACACTTCAAATCATTACTCGTCACTTTCTATGAGCCAGTGACCACAGTGATCTTCACTAAGATTAGAAAGTGGACCCAAGAACACCACAGAACAAACCACCGGCTTCACCATCTACCGTGTGTGGAGTCATTTTCATACCAGAAAATACTACAAGTACTACAAATGAATTCTAGAGAATTCATCTTCAAACATAACTGATAAACATATGCAGTGTTTTTAAAGTTTGCATATACACACACCCCCAACTCCCACCTATCTCCCCCTTCTCCTGCTGTAGTGACATTTAGACTGGGACTGAATTAGAGTATATGGATCAAACTATGTTCATAAATGTGTTGTCATGGAAACCATCCTGTGCATCTGCTGTTCTCTTTTGTTTTATATAGAAGTGGAAGAGATGGATGGTGAAACCAGAGGACCCCAGTCTGGATCCCAATCTGAGTCTGGACATGGGTCTCGACACGGGTCTGGATCCCAGTTCTGACATGGGTCTGGATATGGGTCTTGATACAGGTCTGGATCCCTGTCCTGACACGGATCTGGGTTTAGACACGGGTCTGGATCTCAGTCCTGACATGGGTCTGGATCCGAGTGGTCACGGGTCTGGAAACCAGTCCTGACATTGGTCTGGATCTAGGTCTGGACACAGGTCTAACCATGAATCTGGATCCTGGTCAGGACATGGGTCCTGACACAGGTCTGGATCCTGGTCTGGACCCGGGTCTGTGGACCTGCAGTAGAACAGCCCCTGGTGTGAGACCATGAGCATGTGTGTGTTTGGGTGTACACGGACTGAGACCTGTTCTTTTTTTTCTCAGTTTGACAAATGAAGCATCATTCACTTCATGAATCCCTTCAGGTTCACACTCCCAATTTGGATTAATTAAATCATCACGTGCATCAACACAAATATTGTACCAAGAAAAAT
>JAPTYQ010000003.1:2046614-2060640 GCA_029814465.1 Ostorhinchus cyanosoma
TATATAATAATGTATTGTCTTATCACTGTCACTGCTGAACTTTTGAGCTTTACTAAAATAGCTTCTCCAGTGTCAGTTTTCTTTCCTCTGTTGGCTCGACATACTTCTCACATTGTAAGACTGATCAATAATAAATACTGTGAGTGGGTTGCATAGATTTAGAGACGTTGTAAAGTAATATTTCATTTAGGGATTAGCGATCTGGTCAAGATATCATAATTTTTATGGTAGAATAATGATCCCCCTGAACAGTTTCTCCACTTGCTGCCATTTGCATGCTGGCTATAATCAAACTAAAAGTTTTCCTGTAATTTTCTCTGATTTCTACAGAACTACGCTGTGTATGATGGCTTTTTGTTGTTGTTGCATGTGACTGGAAACACTACATTTTTGTTCTACTTTGGACCAACATTATTACCATACTGGCAAAGCTAGGGGAAGTAAATACTAGCTCTCATTTTTGTGTACATACAGCTGTAGTTTTTCTATTAACTACCGAGATTGTGGTGGCTGGAGTTTTATAATGATCTTAAAATTTTCACTCAAAATCACTGCAAGTTGAAGTTCAGAAGCCAGACTTCCAGCTGACAGACTTGGTATTTGGTAATTCTTCATAATTATCTCTTCAACAGCACCAAAAACAACACCTTACCCAAACTCTGCAAGTCAATGCAAAGCCAAACACGTAAGTGCAGACAGATGCTGAAGTATCATTATAACTGCACTGAATTAAACTCAGTAACCTAGTAACCAGTGCTAGTGACTTTAATGGTACTAATCTATAGATTAGTGTAACGCTCTTTGAGTATCACCATAATAATGGGCTGTTTAAAATGAGCGCCAGCTGAGTAGGAAACCTGTGATGCTAGTTATTTATTTTTGTTAATGATACCATCTCTATAGTCCCTCTGAAAACCAGATCATGTGATAATTTAAGACTGATCTCAATCTATCACCCGGCACTTATAACGAAGCAGTGGTGGCTCATCAACAGAGGGCGCTAGGGCACCGCCCAACCTGTCTCACATGAAGAAGACAAATGGAATCACATAAAGTAATTTTACAAAAATATGAATATTTAAATAAACAAGCTATACATGATACAGTACATGAGTGCTATGTATAGTCTGCATTCAAGTGTAGTTTAAAAACGTTTTTGGTCGTTTGCTGAACAGTCAAGTAATGTTTTTCCTGTTTAGGGAGCAAAATTCTGTGCCTGAGGCTCTCCCTTTACCATAATACCAAAATACTTACAGATTGACGATTTGAAGGGATGCACCGATACTGCTTTGGGATACTGGTGACAATGATCCATGCTCTTATCTTTTTAAGTCTTGTGTCATTCTGCCAGTCTAAATTCTTACCAGACAATATACACACACAGTATGTCACGACTCATAAAACCTAATAGTGACAAACATTTTAATGATATAACTCATAGTATAGTTTGGTGAGATTTTTGGGGAAGGAATGGGAACTCAGACAAAGAACTACTACTGTGGTAAAATGACCATGCTTGATGTAATTATTATTGGGATGAGTATATGCTTTATATGTTGGTCATCTTCCTGTTGAAGTCAGTAGTGTCTTATAAGCCTATATGGGCTGGGCACATACTTGTATGACAAATAAAATATTCATTCATTCATTCTTAGGATTACTTTGGATATATTTCATACTGCTGCACCATGTTACTGGTGCATGATTATTTTTTATTTAAAAAAATGTGAATTCAAGGAATTTAGGAAGGCCTATAGATTTATCATATTTTGCATTAGACTGTAATGTTTGAATACGGGTACTTAGATACTGTATGTATGCAGTACTGCTTGATACCCACAGCTTGAAAATCCGTATTTGTGCTAGACCTGAAAAGGTCAGATCAGAATATTGATAGTGTTTTGTTGTCTTCGTGTAATGGTGAAGTTTGGAACATTCATCTTGTGTTGGTCTCTCCATTCATCCACACAGTGAGCACCAATAGTGAACAAAAAGAGCAGTGAAATAGAATAATAAAAGCTTTTTTCTTTGGTATTTTGTTTTCAGAGCAGCTTTTGCTCTAAAACAAACATAAACTTGCTCTAAGCGAATGTTTTAGAGGGAAATACATCCAAAGCAAATACCGTCCCCTGATCTGTGGGTCTGGAACAGAATGAGAGGTGTCTATGAGAGTTCTTCCCTGAGGTCCTGACTCTGGATGCAATGAGAACAGTAGCTTCATATTATTATGCCCGTACATACATAAAGACTCATGCCTAATGGAACGGTCCTGAACACAGTGAAAAATACAAAGCGGATAAATACACCACTACACACAAACAGAGGGTCAGAAGTAACAATTTAGGGGATTATCATCAAAACTGTTTATATATTGTAAATTCATATTTTATTATAGTTCTAAAGTTTTCATGTCATTTGCAAATAATCTAAAACCTCAAACAACTGTATGTTTCCTTTTTCTCTCAGTCAGGACCAAAAATCAGTCTTTATTGGCTGGCTACTACTGTTTGGTATTTGATTTGCACCTGAGAAAAAACTGACACAAGACAAGAAAAAGAGGATACACATTTCACTGTCTCAAATTCATATCCATTCACCCATAGTGCTGCTGATCCTGAAGAGGCTTACATTTGTTTAGAGCATTAAACATGGTTTTGTGCCCATTTGTCATTGTAAATTGCAAAATCTATTTGCACCCGAGTGTAGAAAACAAACACCAAACACTTTTGAGTGTCTCATACACTAAAATATTGCTATTAACTTACTTAAATAATGCTAGCCTAGTGACATTCATTCTTCATACTAAGAATGTGCATAAACAATACAGTTTAAAGTCAAAACAGTGAGCACAGTTACCTTCTTTTTTGAAGAATCAATTATGGGGTGGGGTTGTTTTACTTCATAGAGACACAGAGCTAATGTTTATGGCATGGTTTCTGCCTGTTTAGTGTTAAATAAACTCAAAGTTGTATATCATCACCACAGGCACACCACACAATCTCTGTAAGATAATAACACTTACAAATGTTATTTATTTTTTATGATGTGTCCTGTACAATCCCTCTGAAATATAGATCATATGATAATGAAGACTGGTTTCAATCCAAGATCATGAGATCACCCAGTCCTGGTCTAAGTATAGTGCTGTGCTGTGCTTTAGTACCAAGCTGGTTGACAGAGGTCTTGTTTTTTGCATCAGTAAAGGTACTAATCTTCATCCAGACTGTGTATGTGAGCCAGCAGCAGACTGCTTATGCTTAAATCAAACAGTGGGAACACAGCGGGAAAAATATGTGTGGAAACAGGAGTCAAAGAGTCCTGGATAATGTTGACTGTGCTCACATCTCCCAGCAGGCACAAGTCCAAATAATCATTTATGACTCCGCTGTAATGCTTTTCTTTGTTGTTGTTCCTTTTTGGCTCAGAGGAATGTAAGTTTGTTACATGAGCAGAAATTGAACAGGCTGTGGGAGTGTTTCTTTAAAGAGCTCCTCTGAGATGAGGCAGAATTTCCTCTAAGCAGCTACCTAAATGTTTTCAAAGCAGGAAAATCCCCTGGCATCCTGGAGATGACCTCCCCCCTCCCCCCATGCTTTCCATCTCTGTGTTTACAGAGGATGTTGCAGAGCACAATCAGTGACTAATGGCACTCTTATTGTGAAATCATAACAGCTGTTATTGTTACATTTTGGAAGCAGTGATATTTGATAATTTCAGAACTTGCAGCTCTAATGTGGTGTTGTTCTGTCTGTACTCTCTAGTGAATGTGGTGGAAGCTTTACAGGAGTTTTGGCAGATGAAGCTGACCAGAGGGGCCGACCTGCGAAATGGAGCTCTGGTCGTTTATGAAATGGTCCCATCCAACAGCCCGCCATATGTCTGCTATGTCAGCCTTCCAGGAGGGAGCTGCTTTGGAAGTTTCCAGGTACAGAATCTGCATTTTATTAGCATGAATATTTGTAAAAAGTAATGCAGTTGTTTAATTGGAGAGGATGTACTGATTTCAGGGGAACTCTTTGCATGATGAATTGCATGTGACTGATGTGCAGCATTATTTACAAGCTTACAAAATGTGTCATCTGTGCTCTACCCATAAAATGCTAAATAAGATAACGAAGATATTGTTGTGTCCACACTCCACAATACATGTGAATTGTTGGAAATGTCAGTCAATGTATGTGTAATTGTGTCTGACCATTGATAATTAATGTCCATACAGTTCTGCCCCACCAAGGCGGAGGCACGACGTAGTGCTGCCAAGATTGCCCTGATGAACTCTGTTTTCAACGAACACCCCTCTCGTCGTATCACAGATGACTTCATTGAGAAGAGTGTCAGTGAAGCCCTCGCCTCCTTCAATGTATGTACTGTATTGTGGTTCTCTCTGTTTTTAGTGTGTTCTAATTTCTTAGCCCCTGTTAAAGAACTAAATTAAATGTAAAGTTAACGGGTTAACGGTTTTAGATGTAAATCCATAACTAATACAAAGTCACAGAGGCTCTGTTCAGATCCAGATTTGACCCGACCTCTCCGTTCCAAACACGTGGACAGCTCGAAGATCAGATATGAGCACGCTTTGGATGTATTGAGGACACATTCTATTGGATCACACAGGACACTTGTGCAGTTGGTCTGGAGTGGTGATTCTCTAATCAGTGTATCCTGGAACGTCCTAATAGACTGAATATTCAGCTGACATTGTCTATGTGTGTGAAAGGACACAATATTAAAATGTTTTAAGGACATCTGAAAGCCCACAGAGATAGAGTACAGTACTTTACATCTGTAGAGATATTTCCAACATAAGGAAATGCATCATCTACAGGTCACATCATCTGGTACAAATTTCTAAACATATTTAGTGTTAGAAGAGTCAGTCATCACTATGGCATTGGTTTCATTAATGCGCTAGTGCAAAATGGTCAAAGTTATTGCATCAATATTTCAGATATGTTAAGGTCCACCGTAAAAGCTGCCATCAGCCGTCTTTAAGAAGGACACTGAATTGAATTGGCAAAGATGCATTACAAATCCAATCTAATCAACTTGAAATGAAAGCTTCTATCATACTGTTGGCTATAAATAAGTGTATTTATTTTGCATATTGAGTGGGAAAGTTAGTTCCCAACAGAAGTGATCACTCAAAATACATGTGGGGACACATTTTAATGCCTGGTGTGAACAGACGCATGTAGAACTGAACATCTGAGATTGGAAATCTCAGAATTGATATCAGGGCAAAAGCATTTCCCCTTTTAATGGCAACTATAAATGAAGGGATAAGGGATCGTGTGTATAGCACTGTATGCGATTTGTAAGTGTAATGCAACAGCTGTAAATGTGCATTACAAAATGTGATTTGGAAAGTGTTCAGATAAGATATACTTTATTAAAAGGCTAAAAAATAATGTTTACAGCTTTATTATCCCCATAGGGAAATTCATTCTCTGCATTTACTTATCCTAACACACACACACACACACACACACACACACACACACACACACACACACACACACACACACACACACTCTAGCATTAGCAATAGCACACAGTGCACATAAGGAGCAGTGAGTTGTCATTGAAGGTGCCATTGAAGGACCAACTTAGACGTTTATCAGGACCATGGTATGGTCAGGGGCTCTGACAGGAGAAGTCACCTCCAGCTCTGGAAAAAATTAAGAGACCACTGCAATTTCCTGTGAAATCAGCATGTCTGTATGTATGACAGCCATTCCATTCCTGTGTCTGTTGAATTCTGTTGTGGCAATTTTTTGCTCTGCTGCTGGTGAATAATGAAATAGAGACTTCTGCCGGCCGACAATATTTTCTTTGCCAAGAAAGGTCAGTTCTGCACACGAGCGGTGATTGTGAAGAAAAGACCCAGAGCCTCTCACAAGATCCACCTTTTAAAGGGTGAATCCCATTTGCCGGTGACACCTCCAGTCTCTTCAGGAGGCCTTTTGATAGTGATGAGCCCCAGGTTTTAACATACAGCCATCTTTTGCTATCCTCCAAGAAAATTTGCACACAGCAGTGGGAATTTTGGGTAAAGGTATGGAAAAGTTAGCAAGAAGTGGGGGGTTTGGGTCAGTGGGGGTTTGTGAACGTGAGCATGCAATGGGGTAGGTGTTTGGAAAAGGACACAGAAGAGAAACAGGTGTGAAATTAAAATTTCCATTACAATTCCAACACAAACACACCTTATTCTACTTAATAAACACCTGATCCACATCTTAAGAAGGAAAGTATAAACGGCACTACTGTGGCCATCACTATCTTCTTGCAGGAGGACTGGCTGGGTGGCAAAAACAGTGCTATTAGTACCACAAAAGTTATTGGAATCAAAAAATAACTATTGAAAACTACTGGACTTCTGCTCTGACAATGTTCCCAAACTCTGAGTTGGACTGGTTCTTCTATCAGGGTTAGGGTTCAAAAATGTTCATTTTACTCAAACAAATACCTATAAATGGGAAAATCCGAGAAAGTGATAATTTTACAGTGGTCTTATTTTTTCCAGAGCTGTATATGTACCTGTTTTTAATAGTGGGGGGTACTGTATACACATATATTGTGCAGACCACCTTTACCCTTGATTACAGAACATATTCCCTGTGACTTTGTTTATACCTCGCTGTGCTTATGCAAGGTCACTATAAATGTAATTCATAGTAATTAAAAATGACAGTGAATGTAATTCATAGTAATTCATTCTATGTATGATTTTCACCATCAAATCACAAAGATGTGAAAGTTTCACGTCTGGACTGTCATGGCCACTCAGTGTGTGAAAATGATGTCTCATGCTCCTGGAACCACTTTTTCAAAAGTCTGATGAGCTCGATGACTCTTGGCATTGTTCTGTTCTCTATCAAACTTATGGTTCTTTCAGAAATGAGAAGCTACTCACTAGATTAGTCAGGGTTAAAGAAATAGTTGCAGCTAAAACATATTAATCACTGCAGTATTTCTTCAATGAAAGGGTCTGAACTATTTGATCAGTTAAATCCAGGCTATGTATACTGTATTATATTTTTAGATGTTTATAATTCTCACAAAACTGAAAACAACTCCCTATTATGTAAGGACCACATCTATTAAAATACAGTCAGTCTTTTGCTAGTGTGTTTGTTGGCCCTGTTTAAGATTTGGCGCTGACTTCAGTATCTGTCAAGCTGTGGATCAGACTGTCATGACCTGATGATGAATGCTTTATTTTGTTCCCAGGGAAACAGAGAGGAGGCTGACAATCCCAACACAGGCATCGGAGCGTTTCGCTTCATGCTCGAGTCTAACAAGGGAAAATCCATGCTGGAGTTTCAGGTGTGTAAAACTTAGGAATGTGTGCTGAAGAGCATTTTAAGCTCCTTTGACACACCAGTTTGAAAGTAACATCAGATAAGTATACTTACTCAGTAATACTTACTTTTGAAGCAATCTGCGGTCTATGTTAAAAGAAAGTTTGAAATGTATGCTCTTAGATGTCAAATGGGGTTATTTTATCATGGATCCAATGTTTTACATTTAACATTATTGACTGCTAATGAACTTCTGGGAAATTGTAATTTTAAAGGTGGTCACAAGGCTTTCTCTATTGAGTTACTGTGTTTGTGTGTTTGCATGTCAGGAGCTGATGACTGTGTTCCAGCTGTTGCACTGGAATGGAAGCCTCAAAGCCATGAGAGAACGACAATGCTCCCGACAGGTAAGAATGCATGGCTTCAGTAATGGAACAAAGACAGCTGACTTGGAGAGGTATAAACATGATCTAATCAAAGACGCACTTTTCTCAAGTCCTTTCTCTATATCATACTTTATGACTGCGTGACTATAAGATACAATATTTTCCTTTCATGAATGACTCACAGGAAAAAACAGAGGACATTGTAAGTACATTCCAATAAATTAGGTAATAGTGGATTTCTACATGCCAGTATAAGGCAAGACTCAAATGTACAGCCCTCCAGACTTACATAAGAATAAGAATTACTTAAGACTTACAGTTCAATGTGAATAGAGTGGAAGTAATAAAGCTCATTCATAGGCTTATAAAAAGAGAAATGCTTTCAACCTGTGTTAAAAATGGCTACATTTGGGGCAAATCTATTTCTCTGCTGGCCATTTGTTTCCAGTGTTTGCAGCAAATTAGCTAAATGCTGCTTCTCCATGTTTAGTTAAGACTCTGGGTTCAACTACCTGAGTCCATACATCAAAGAGTCTTACTAAATTTATATTCCTTACACATATCACTATTGTATTCTGACTCTAAACCATTCAGTGATATGTAGGCTAGAAATAGCACATTAAAATCAATTTTTTAAAGAACTTAAAACCAGTGTAAAGGTTTCAGAATGGGTGTAATGGATGCTCTGTCCTCTTAGCCTTGGTTAAAACTGTGGCAACAGTCTGAATGAGCTGCAGCTGCATATAAAAAGAATATTGTGCAGCAGGAATAAGGCAATAAGACAACCAATAATTAACCACCATTCTTTCAGCTGGAAATAAAATCATTTCTGCTGGAAAATAGCTTTAAAGCTGTTGTACTAAAACATCAAGTTTGAAATAATACCATTAAATCTGGAACAGAACATGAAACTAGCTGGAGCATATTTTTGTATACTGAACTATTTTCTCTCAGAGTGAGCAAAGGGAAAGGGATCCAACCTTTGCTGATGGACATGTTTTGCTGATAGTTTGTATAACATCTTGTCACTTAAATGTATTATTATTATTATTGTTATATTTTTTATATAACCACCTTTATTTAACCAGGAAAAAGACACATTGAGTTTAAAAATCTCTTATGCAAGAGTGTCGTGGCCAAGACAGCAGCAGCAGAAGTTACAAACAATAGAAATTATAGCCATGTAGTAATTGACTTAGTTACACACAGGGCACTGACCAACTCCCAGAACAAGACCCAGTAGTCATTACCAAAGCACACATCCCAACAAGAGTGTCCAAATTGAAGAGCTGGACAGCACCAGGGCTCCACATGATTGTCGGGGGGCTAATGTTGGGGACCCACCCAGAGTGGCTAACCCAAGAAGGGAACAACACCATCCAACTACTGGTCTCTAACCTGCCTCAGCACCACATGGAAGATCCTACCAGGCATCATAGCGGCTAAGATGAGCAGGCACATGGATCACTTGACTACAAGAAAGACTATGACTCAATGCAGCACACATGGATACTAGAGTGGCTAAAGCTGTTTAACATCAACAGGACACTAAGAGAGTTCATCCAGAACTCGATGAGGCAATGGAAGACGACGACTCTGGAGTCCAAAGCCTGTTGTGCAAGTGAGCATCAAACGGCATCTACCAAGGAGATGCTCTGTCCCCCCCACTGTTCTGCATAGGCCTAAACCCTACCACAAAGAATGGCTTTGGGTACAGGTTCCAAAGTGGAACAACCATCAGCCATGTCCTCATCAAGCTGTATGCTAAGAATGAGTGTGACATCGAGTCCCTGACAGTGTATTAGGCAGAAATGGAGGAACAGGGTGTGTAAAAACAAACAAACCAAAAAAATCCAGGGTTGTAGTATTCTGGCAGGCATAAAAGTGATACGCATAGCGCAATGGCTTCATGAGCCTCCTGCCACTCGAAATTTCGGACAGGGGGAAGGGATTCTACATGGTAATACCTGAAACAAGGTAAGACAACAATATATTGATAATTAGCTTGTCTTTTAGCAAGTCGTGCACCTTTTTTTGGCTGTGCTTTTTCAAAAATGAACTGTGCACATCATAGGTACATGGGTCACTGACCTAATACACTGCTCCCTGATTCACCTCACTCAGATCTACAGCAACGACACCTGAAGGAGTTAAACTACCTTAAGGGAACATTGCAGATGTGCAGGACAGTTACAAATACCTGGGGATCCCACAGACAAATGGCAGCTCAGACGTCAGCCACAACCAAATACCTACAGAGGGTAAGGCAGGTCGTGAAAAGTCAGCTGAATGGCAGGAATAAGACCAGGCCATTAACGGTTATGTCCTGCCAGTAATCAGATAACCTGCTGGCATAATATCCTGGCCACTGGAAGAGATACAAGCCACTGACATCAAGACAAGGAAGTTCCTTACCATACGTGGAGGGTTTCACTTTAAGTCCAGCATCATGAGGCTGTACACAAAGTGTCCGAGAACTAGCAAGTGTCAGAGCCACTGTCCAGGTGGAAACAAGCCCCCAGGTATATATCAAGAAGATGACCCCCCAGTAGGGCTGGACGATGTGGAAAAAAATCTTATATGCTTATTTTTTTCATATCAGACGATATCGATATGTATTACAATATAAATCAAATCACTATTTTTGTCAAGCTTAAATTTTCTGGTACTCATAAGTTAGTTGTGATGACATTAGAAGGTTAATTTTGATTTAAATAGGATTTATTTTGTCAGAGGTTGAACATGACAGATGTGTGAAGAACCTTATACAACTGTTTCAGATAAATAAAACAGATACATATATGTAAAGCGAAAACTAAAAGTCGGACCAGCAGGCAAAAGCTTTCAAGTTTTAAAAAGAACACAAACAAAACAGACCATCTTCAAAAAACAATGGTGGGTGTATATATGTGGGGATGCGGTCTCTAACTGCCATAAGTACCGTAACTGGCGTAAACTGAAAATGTTCACGGCTTCTATGCTGCACCCTACTTTTCAGTAACCTGGTCACCTGAGATCTTGATCAGATTTTCTCCTAAGGGAACACTCATTATTTCCTGCTGCAGCCCAAACATTAGTGTGTATGCTGCGGCTGCTCTTACGTCTGTGCTATCTGCGTCAACCTAACTTGACGTGGCTCTAGCCTGATTGGTTCGGTGCGTTGCGACTTCATTATGATTGGCTGTTCTTATGTCTGTCAAAACATGGATGAATGAATTCTATTGAAATTGTATCGAGCATGTCTCATATTTCTATCAAGGAAAAGTTATTTTACGATATATGTCCTCATCGTTTTATTGCCCAGCCTCAGGCAATTAAAGTGGAGGAGGAGAAAAAACAGGAATTTGGATTTGTTCCAGGTCCTTGCAGATTGGTCGAATGCCACAGTGATGTATTCTGTGATGTTGGGTGTTTGTACTGATTGGCTGACTGAACACCACATGCTTCTTGACCTCACTGAGGCACATAATGTTCCCCATATTTAATGTGTGTGGAAATGACCAAAAACAGTCACTTGCCCTGTAAAGGGTTAAAAGATATGCACATCATTACCAAATTCCCTGAAATCTATCCAGTAACATTGTGTAAAATTATGGTGCTATTTCCAGTGATTTCATGAAATCCCTAAGTGAAACAGTGATCCAGTAATCCCTAGTTACACAGTCTTACTGTGACAAGTGATGGTCTGGTAAATATCTGCATTCCCGCCTTGGTTTGTCCTTAACATCTCTTAGAGAAAGTGGGGTGAATCTGAACTTAGGCCTAAATGTCTCTAACAGGACCTCAGTATGAATAACAGGTTTTTTTCCCACACAGGGACTGTAAAGAAGGGACTGACTTTTATTTTCATGTTGCATAAAATGCATATATCTACTGTTGTATATCTGAAAAGAAGCATCAGGAAACAACTTTTGTGTTTCTATATAAAAACTAAATAAAAAAAAAAAAAAAAGGCCATAGTTGGACTTAATTTACTATATTTTGTCCAGTAGTATCTAGGCCTGTATTTGGCTGCAGAAGGTAGTAGGCCTTTATTTGAAAGGGGGTGTGTATGAGAAGTAGGCCTTAATTCCTTATGGCCTCTATTTAACAATAACATTTAGATTCGTATTGGTTTTTAATAGGCTCATGTTTACGATAGAAGTACTACAATGCCCTTTTCTACAAACCAACACTTTTGTAACCATTACAAAATAAAACCCCTCTAACATGTCAGTGGATAGAAAGCATTCACTGCTTGCCTGGGCTTTTACTGTGTAAATGTTATCTTTTAGTGGCACTTGTAAATTTTCTTTTTTTGCTGAAGAAGTAAACGCGCATTGACTGAAACCTTTCAGGTGTTAGTATCACCAGTAGTTTATTACTTTTACTCAGCCTGTGATTGAGGATCAGCTTTTATTTATTCATGTTGATCTCAACAGTGGCTGGTAATTGCTTCTTGGTTTTAACACTAATAATACAAACTCTATAAATAGGTATGGAAAGAATGTTTTCCCTCAACTTTTTCAGCTTCCTTTTTAGCTCCTTCCTGTGATCCAAATGCACAAAAATAAATCAAGAAGTGCAAAGTACCATTACATCATTAAAGTACTAGTAAAACAACACAAAAACCTGTCACTGTAAAGACCAATCTATAAGTAATATTACTTATTCTGATTTGTCAAAATAGAAGTCCTCTGACTGTGTGATATCCCTAAACTTACTCCACTTGCAGGAAGTGTTGGCTCATTATTCCCATCGGGCTCTGGATGATGACATGCGTACTCAGATGGCTGCTGACTGGGTGAACCGAGAGCAGAGCATTGCGAGCACTATTGCCCAGGAGCTGGCTGCCACGGAGCGAGAACTGGAGGATGCCAGGCTGGCAGGCAGAGAACTGCGTTTTTACAAAGAGAAGAAAGACATCCTGATGCTAGCTGTGGGCCAACTCAGCGCAGCCAACACTGCCACCTTGCCCTCACACTAAGTGCAGTGCTCACCACAGAAACATGCCTTCACCCTCTCTAGGATTCCTGGTAACAGTACTGAACACTTTCCTGGTAAAAAGGTATCTCGTTTTGTATCTTTTTGTTGTTTCATGAGGACCAGGTGATCCAGCCTTGATTACAGTATGCACATCTATCCAGATAACAAGCACTAGCCACAATAGCCATCACCTTTTTGTGCCTAGTGAGCACCAGATAACTGCTTTTTTCAAACTACCTGTAAACACGCTTGGCATACCAGCGTACTAGGGTTTTCTATCTGTATTTACTAAAATACATTATAGACCTACAAAGCCTGCCTTTCACCACTGAATGTACAGGACATACGTTTATTTGACCCATGAAACCAAACAATTTTGAGTTATGAAACATATTCACACAAGATGCCAAACATCTGTGTCTTCTTAAAGTGTTTGCTTTGTTTATATGCATGTAATGTTTTGAACCCTAGCAAATGTTAAAGACTCACTGTGTGATATTTAGTGACATCTAGTGGCAAAGTGGTGGATTGACACTTGCTTCAACTCACTACCCCAAGTCTCAGCCCAATGTTGGATTCATTGATGCTCAGTGTTAAATAAGGACGCAGATATGGACAGAACCTTCTGTCTGTGCTATGCCTTCATTTTGTCCATATTTCTGCATGTTTGAGTTTACAGATATGGCTAAACTTGAGCAGCGGCAGCATAGTTGAGAGACCAACATGATCTTTGAAATACTATCTTAACAAAGTTAGTGGCCTCATAGATCACTAACATTTAGATGTGTCTCTGTTTTGAGCTCATCTTAACATGAACATGAGCTTTAGAGACATGTTTGTTGTCACCCTCGTGAATGGATTGCATAACAAACACACAAATGTAAAAAAAAACAAAAAAGGGTGGAAATTATTCACTATTTGTTGCATTTCCTTACATACATACCTTCCTTGTATGAACTGGGTCCATTTTCACCCAGCACAAGATGAATCTCATTGATGTGGCCTCACCAAATTTCAAAAATCCTTACTTTTCCAGAGTGTATTTGATGGGTTTAAAATCTTTCATTCTCACTTCAGTCAATGCTTTTTCACACAGTACTAAATGATTTGACTATATCTGCCAGCTCCATTCAACATGAAAATCACTCACAATTAATGTATTTTGATAGATTCTGAGCAGAAAAGGGAAATGTACAGACATACTGTTTTCCTTAATTTGACAGTGATGAATCCTATACGGGCGGCACGGTGGTGCAGTGGTTAGCACTCGTGCCTCACAGCAAGAAGGTCCTGGGTTCCATTCCAACACCAGTCGGTGGGACCTTTCTGTGTGGAGTTTGCATGTTCTCCCCGTGTCTGCGTGGGTTCTCTCCG
>JAPTYQ010000003.1:2097021-2108085 GCA_029814465.1 Ostorhinchus cyanosoma
CACACACACACACACACACACACACACACACACACACACACACACACACACACACACGCACACACACACACACACACGCACACACCTCACTTTAGAATGGGAAACATGCCCTGAGTTACAAATAGTGTTGTTTAGTGGCATTTGTAATTTTGCATTTTGTTCTGTAAGAAATAGATAATATTCATTATTTTCCATTAAGGTGTAATGTGTTGTGTTACTACCAGCTTATTGTATTTCAATCATGTACAACTTCCATATTCACCAGTAGTTACAGAATACAGTCACGCAGAATAAGGGGATGATAAGTGCTTTAACGTACAGGACTACCTGTGGGCCTTTGGTAAACCATTGTAATCTCTCATCTTAATCATATGTCAGCTAATTTGTAAAGTAAAAATCCTATTTCATTTCATATTTATTCCAATAGGTCAAGTAAACCCACTTTGAAGTTCTCTCACAGACATGCTGCAGTGTAGTTGACCTCTGACCTCTGACCATGTCTCAGTAGAAACACAGTTCACACTGTGTCACATAAAATTCAAGATACTGAACTGATTCCTTGACATTATTTGTGTATGTACTAATATTTGCAGTGGCAGCTGATGTTAATGATGATGGCCTCTTTTCTTTGTCTTTTCTTTGCAGGATGGAGTTTCCAGATGGGCTCGGCATATCAGTTCCATAGCTGGCGAGTCTTTGTGCTAGTGTGTGCATTTCCTTCTGTTGCTGCCATCGCTGCCCTCAATGCCATGCCAGAGAGTCCACGTTTCTACTTAGAGGTCAGCACTTTTGTTCACAGGGGGCTGGATTCTGATAGATTCTGACAGCGATTGCTGTTTTTTTTCTTTACAACTGAACACATGACATTTACAGTTCTTTTGTTTTTTTCATACAGAATGGCAAACATGATGAAGGCTGGATGATTCTGAAGCAGGTCCATGACACTAACATGAGGGCAAAGGGACATCCAGAGAGGGTTTTCTCAGTGAGTATAAGAGGAGGAAGTCCAGGATGCTACAAATCAGACCAATCAACAAAGCTGAATGTATTTACTGGGTTACTGGGTTTAACATAATGCTCCAGCTCATGATGTTTGTATCAGTTTTGTGCTATGACTACAAATCAAGCTGTTTGTCAAGAAATAAACTGTGAAAGTCTGACTCCGCAGATGAAGAATCTACAACCAAAGCCCAACACGGAAGACATCAAATATTCTATTCAACCTGAGGTCTTGTTAATGGAAGAAAAACTTAAAGAAATATCAGTGCACTTATAAGAGGCTAAATAAACCCAATGAAACCAGACTGACTCCTGGGAAAAAAAAGTCTGATTTATTGTTTTTAGAGAGAGGCTCAGTGTTAGTCCATGGGAGACAGGGCTTTTGGAACAGCATCTAGTGGATGTCCATACTATTACATTTTGGCTTCACTTAAGAGTTGTGGTCATTTACTGGACAACAGTGATAGAAGCATTTGATGCAATACAAATACTGAATTCAATATTTTCTTTTAACATAGGCCTAGTTGGGTTTTAATTTGGAAATGTTGCATAATTATACCTTTAGTTGTCAGAGGCCACTCTCAAAATTCATCACCTAATGTCTGGCTGTAATTTGAGCGTCTGAAGGTGTTCTTTCACTTTCCTCCAAGGTCACCACTATCAAGACGGTGAAACAGATGGATGAATTAGTGGACACTGGCACTGACACACCAGTCTGGCAACGATACAGAATGAAGATCATTAGCCTCTCCCAACAGGTGAGTGAAGCTGAGATGAGATGAAAAAAATGCTGGTGATTAAAAATAGATTGCACACATCCCATTTTGACAGGTTGGAAAGCTGAACCTGGCCTGGGTCTGCACCACATCTGTTCAGATCAAGTCTATTTTATGCCTGGTTTATGCATGTGTACAACTATTTCTTCTGACATAGATTTGGTACTGTTTGTCAACGTGTCTTCATACTGTTGCACATTTATTACTGCACAGCTCCTCTAAGCAAATATTTTACAAGCATATTCAACCTACTCTCTGCTACGTGTAAACACCTACACGCTCTTCTCAATCTGCTGCTTTATTTATTGTCTATTTAATGCACACTGTGCAGTTTTCAGGTTAGCGTTAAAAAAAAAAAAAGATTTTCCACTCCAAAGGTGAGATTAAACGTATGAGTGTTTGCAGTCAAGTCTGTGGTAGAAAGGAAGTGTAGGGGTTTGAAGGGCTCATATTTTGTACCCTGCAGGTGCTGTAAAGTTATCTTTATATTCAATCTGGCAAAAATTGAGTGCTTCCTACTACGGATGGGAATTACGAACCGGTTGTTTTTGAGAACCAGTTCCCAGTAGCCCGATTCCTTAGAGTCGTTCGCCTGCCTGCTTAACGGTTCTGCTGATTCCACCTTCGTTGCGCATCGGTATTGATATCACATGCATGCTGCATTATTTTGGTCAGAACGTAGCCAATGAGGCAGAAACGCTCCAAAAAGACGACACCAGGACCACTTGGAAGACTTGCAAAGCTTCCATTTCCACACAATTGATTTCCAGGAATGTCACATGTTTAGTGAAGCTTGTGATCTAGTGGCAGAGTGAACATCAGTGCATTATCTGGGCCCGGTTCTGGTGTGGATGACAAACGTCCTGCCCCCCTCAAATCAAAGGAGTTGCGGTACACAACAATGGGAGACATAGAGGAATTAGTAAAGTGTCTTAAGTTTCACTTTCACTGCCCCCCCCCCAAACCAGGCCCAGCATCATCTGCTGTTATAATTTGTGCATACTGTGTATATGTTATATTTTTTGTGCAGATATGGAAATATAAAAGACAGTTGATGCAAACACACCCATTTGTACTCTTTTATTCCCTCACCCAATGACAATCGACCAGAGAATCGATAAAGAATTGGATTGATAAGCAAAATTAATTATGGAATCAGAATCTGTAAATTCTTATCGATTCCCACCCCTCATTTCTATAACCTGTTTCCTGCTTAATTTTTTATGTTTTATAACTAGCTACATCATGACATTTGTACATATAAGGTTAAGATTTCCAGCGAGCATTTCTTTGAGTACGCCATAATTGTTTGTCAGCAGCAGTGGCTTTAGTAAAAACTGAACGTATGTCTAAAGTTTGAGCCAATTACCTAAAATGTTCAGTTGTTGGTTTTATTAATGAACACAAGTGGCTGAACGGGGCAGAAAGCATGGTCATCAACCTGGAGGAGGTGGGGCCTGAAGTGGCTCATGTGCGTTTAAAGGGCCAGCGCTCAAAACGACCTGTCTCATGTCAGAAATAGGGTTGAAGACTCAAGAAAGCAACCAGAAAAACTAAATATTATTCCTTTTATACTCATCTCAAATACTGTCTTCATCCAAATTCTTGTTTGTTCTTGATCACATGTTGCAGATTCGGAATAATATTCTCGCCTGCTTCAGTCCCGAATACAAACGGACGACTTTCATGCTCATGGCGGTTTGGTTTTCCATGTCCTTCAGGTACTATTTAAGTCCGCCTCTAGTGTTACAGCAGTGTGTTTCTGTATCATGACTCCCCTTCTACTTTTTCTCATTTGACTCTAATACAACTTTGCAGCTACTACGGTCTTACTGTTTGGTTCCCGGACATGATCAAGTACATCCAGAAGCAGGAATATGAATCACGAACAAAGACCTTCATTAAAGAGGAAACGGAGCATGCGACTTTCAATTTCACCCTTGAAAACCAAGTGCATCGCCAAGGACACTACTTTAATGACAAGTATGTGATTTGGGAGAGGGACGAAAAAAAAATGACAGAACAAAACACGTAAACTTACATAGTACAATAAATATGTTTATGTTTTTCACCAGGTTCCTCAGCCTAAAGATGAAGTCAATGGTATTTGAAGACTGTGTGTTTGAGGAGTGCTACTTCGAGGACATCACCTCAACCCACACCTCCTTCAAAAACTGCACCTTCATTGCAAGTTTGTTCTATAACACAGGTAACTTTCATCCAAACTGACTGTTGTTTGTTCTTTACTTTGGTGAAGCTACAGTAGTCAGTATATTTTCAATTTGTTGATCATTTGGTTTAAAATGATTGTTGAAAAAGCTGAGGATGATCCTGGAATCAATTCTTAAATGTGCTTGCATGTGCTTCAACAAGAGGCACAGTTAAAGAGATACTGAGATATTATAATAACTGACGAATATCGAAATCTATCAATAATGATATCAAATATAAAGCGATGTAACACTGAGAAAATACAACTTTTCAAGTGGGAAAAAGTAACAGACACACATTTGACATTTATGCATTTAAAGAAAATGTATATTTACCATCAGGTTAAGGTTACGATGTCATGTCAGTATGTTTTACATGCACTGACTGACTCTCCCAGCATAGGTGAGTCTAAACAGTGTGCTTAAACCTCACATAGCAAGTGAAAGTTTTGCTTACTTATGTCTTGAGTTACCCATTTTTGCAAAAAAACAAAAAATGCATTTCAAAAAAATATTTCATAAATCTGCAAAACCCCATAACCTAATCAAAGTATTTCATTTCTCTTTGAAATGCAGATCCTGTCTATGAATGAAGGTGCGAAGCTTTCAAAAACAGTAATGTGAAAAGAATTGTCAATACAACAGTGTTTTTAATCATTATTTATGATTGATTATGATTAGTCCAATTGTGTCCAAACATTTATGTCAAATCTGAAGGTATTTTGTCAAGACTTTATTTTAGAGATGTTTGGATGCATTTATTCCACTTCATATCACAGTCTTAGATCCCGATTATCTTAATTTGTTGAATGACCTACTTTCATGGGAATCACACAGATTGTGTTATTATTCAAATAAGTCAAAGTCCCACTCAGCTGACATTGGTTTTAAATTGTCTGTTTATTTGTGTAATTACAGTGCATTGCACAACCCCATGGGTTTGTATTTGCATCAATGACACTAGTACAGGTCACTAAGGTAGTGAGTTTTGTTTAGTGTGATTATAATGATAGCATTTTTCTACACTTCAAATTTGTCTCCATTAACTGGCAGACTTGTTTGTGTAATGTGTTGTTTTGCTGCTTGCTGAGGAATGAAATCCATTTGCTGCAGGTCTGGTTTCTGAGTGTAGCCAGTCTGATTTAGAGTTACATTAGAATGAACATGTTTTTATTCCATTATTAAAGTACAGCGGGGCACATAAGGCTGCTCCAGTCTAGGTAATATTATGGAAACACTGCAGTATCACAGATGAATGTACAGGGAAATGTGGGCTAGTGTTTTCTTCATCTACATATTGTCAAAATATTTTAATAATGTTGGTCCAAATTGAGACAACACTGCTAAATGGATAACAGTTATCACACATGGACTAAGTTGCAGAATCTAGAGAAATCTAATATCAGAAAACCCATTTAGATGGAATTTATAATTACAGTAAAGTTGCTTCAAACCATCACCTCCGGTTATCGCCTTCACAGCACACATTCATAGAAGAGATGTTATAGAATATATAGAATATATACATTGAAACTATGGTTCACAGATTAACAGTTTGACAGCTAATAACTATGCAGTCTTGCTTTTTGTTTAATCTCTAGCCTCCTGATGTGTCTTCTAATATTACTGTGAAATTAAATAGAAACAGATACTTTTGGATTTTGCAGCTCTGATTCATAGTTGATACACACAAGCAATCACTGGTAAAAGCAAAATGAAAAGTCAACGTCAGGTTTATTGTCAGTTTTGTCATATGTACAGCACATTCAGAGGAATGAAACAGTATATATAACACTGGTGCAACAAATGAATATGTGAATTAAAGTGACAGCAATGCATCAGACCAACACATCTGTCAGAACACCTGTCATTTGTACAGTTTTATTTCGAAACAAATGTAAATGTTTATAACAAGAGAAAAGATGAATTACAGCCATCATGTCTCATGGGTCTAAAAAGCTGGGAAAGTGTCAGGTACCAAACAAACCCCCTTTCAGGGACCCATATTCCTTCACTTCCACTCTGTAATAAAAACAATGTTGCACAATACACACCTCTCTGTGTTAAAGGATGAATGACAAAAGTCATCCTCCATAAATTCCTTCTAGAACAGAAAAAATGGCCTTTATCAGAATACTTTTTTAATCTCAGGGGAAATTGTTGGGTGTTATAGTTGCTCTGTGCAAGTATAATAGAAAGTGGCAGTAAAGAAATGATCAATACTATTATTAGTATACTGTTATATTCTTGTTAAAATGCTGCTGCTGTTGCTTATCTTATCATTTCAGCTTTAATTTAATATGAAGGAACCATTTTTAACAGTCACTGAGTTCAGCAAACACATGAATAATTTGAAACAAAATGTGAATTCATTTTTTGTTGTTGCACCCTTAAGTAAAAATAGAAAACAAAGATTAAACAGCAGTTCAGGAGGATTGCAACCATAGTAACATCTGTTAACAGTATCCCTGGGTAACAGCAGAAGAGCAGTTACCATGGCAACATAAACAAATGTTGCAAAGGTGAAACACTGCTCTGTGATTGAGGAAAAGCAGCTGTGAGAATGTGTATAATCAGAGAAAATGTATGTGTGCATTCAGACAGAGTCACGTGAAGCAATTAAATGTGTCTGCTTCGTTTTGGGTGTAAAGGATTTGGAAACTCAGATTTCTGCCTGTGTTTTAAATCAACGTGAAAGATTGTTCACTTCAGCGAAAAGAAAAGCGGTGTGTCTGTGACTTAACAGCTATCTGATGCTGAACTGAGATGGAGGACTTAACTTCTCCACCTTCACTTTCACAGTCACCACTTCTTTCTGCAGCCAAGTACACCGTATTTTATGTGTTAATCGTTTCAGCTTTTAAATATTTAAAGATTACATTTGAGATTAAATTCAAGATTTGATTTGATTTAAATAGATGAACATTCTGGATTTTTTTTTCTTGTTCTAATGCTGTTTAATTAAACTGGTCTTGGTTATTGATACAGAGGCTTCAGCTGAAAAAAAGAAATTTTGGGATGTAATCCTTTCTGAACTGAAAAGATAAAAAAAAATTCCATAAGCAGTTTCATTGTTTTCACACATCTCCCATACATGGATGAACCAACAGTTTCTTTGTCAACTGGGAAACAGTAAAGAAATGAGTAGACATGCTTTTAAATATGCTTGAATAGTTAACTATAGACAGCACAGTGTAAAGGTCGTAGGAAGCCTTTAGCCTTGTTAGATTATGATCACATATGCCTTTCTCAGTCTTTGTATTAATATATGTACAACAGGAATAATTAGCAAATACGTAAACAGTATTAAAAAAATGTACATAGTAAAATAATCTAAATATTGTAGAGGCTATATTTCATTGAACGTGTGCGTGAATGTGCTCAGTGAATCAGAACCGGAAATCGGATCTATTTTATGAAGTGGGAAAGACAATTAAAAATTAGAAGGGAGGGAACAGTATAAAGGAGATCTATAATAACATTATCGTAGAATAATCTAAATACTGAGCATTTGTGTCGGTATGTGTTGAAAGAATGTCATCACATAGTGAATCTACAGCTGGATCACCTGTAGAAAAGCTGTTTTTGAGAAAAAATGCAGTAGACATCTTTTGACCTTTTTGTTCATGACAGTGAACTACATTTCATATTTTTTCTCCTTTGTATTTCCACAGAAACTGTCTATAAAACAAAGATAAGGCATTTTGATGTAAAAACTTTCATACACAAGAAACAAGTCTACCTTATATTGTTTTATTGTGTGACTGATGATTTTGAAGGTACCAAATGAGACAAAACTGAAAAAACATGCGACCCTTGTTTTTCTTTCTCTCTTCAGACTTATTCAAATACAGGATGGTCAACTGTAAACTGATCAACAGCACATTCCTCCACAACAAGGAGGGCTGCATGCTCGACTTCAGCGATGACTTCAACAATGCCTACATGATTTACTTTGTCAACTTCCTCGGCACACTGGCAGTGTTGCCAGGCAACATTGTTTCAGCTCTATTAATGGACAAAATAGGCCGTTTAAGGATGCTGGGTGGGTAAATCTAATCAGTGCACATAATTCACTTACAGTGTTTGAGGAGATTTGACTTCATGTTATTTTTTTCCTTCGTTTCTCCAAACAGCTGGGTCCAGTGTCATTTCCTGTGTCAGCTGCTTCTTCCTGATGTTCGGTAACAGTGAGTCAGGAATGATTGCTCTGTTGTGTCTGTTTGGGGGCATCAGCATTGCCTCTTGGAATGCCCTGGATGTCATAACAGTGGAGCTCTACCCCTCAGATAAAAGGTAACCTACAACAGCTCTTTGGATTAATGTTCTGACTACGGTCCTGGACATGGAGGAGGCTTATAAGAGAAGCATGTGCTTGAATCTCCCACTGCAGATGATGAACATCAATATTTACAACACAATCCATTTCACAAACTACACCAAGCAGCCATAACATTATGAACGCTGGCATAAGAAGTGGTAATAATATCAATTATTTAATTACAATGATACCTTTTACTGTGCTGGATATATTAAGCAGCAAGTAAACATTTATGTCATTTTCAAAGCTGATGTGTTGGAAACAGCAAAATGAGAGACATAAGGAACTGAGTGACTTTGTTACACGTTACACAGAAGTTAATCCTGTCAGTGTCCTTGACCACGATGCTGAGGAAGTTGATGGAGCTGATGGAGTTGGTCCCTGAAAAACCCTAACCCAATGTGTGCTAAATGCTAATGCTAACACTAATAATATGGTACTGAGTGCATGTATTAGGATGGGTAAAATGCAGAGACCAAATTTCTCTGTTCATTAATTTAATGTATTTATTTTACAAATTAATTTCCAAATTATTAAAAACAGTCATTGAAATCAACAATTGATCAACAAAATACATTTTGTATTTGTACTATCTCCTATGGAGATAAAAAACCTTAACCTAACCTAACACATCACATCACCTAACTTAGCCTGACCTAATCTTACCCAACGTTAACATAGCACAAGTGGTGCCAGGTACAACAAACCCCGCCCCTCACAAACATTTTACCTGATTTGTCCTATCTCTTCTCATTGTGAAAACACAATTTGGTGACCTTCACCTTTGAATTACATTCACCCAAATTAAATGGGATCTATTTTGGACCACCTCGCACCTTTCCTGAAAATTTTATGGAAATTGGTCCAGTAGTTTTCTCGTAAAGTTGCTGACAAACAAACAAACAGACAAAAAAAACCCAAACAAAACAAAAACAGTACCCTCGCCTCCCCTTTGGGGAGTGAGGTAATAACATAACGTATAACTTAACTTAACTTAACTTAACTTAACCTAACCTAACCTAACCTAACCTAACCTAACCTAACCTAACCTAACCTAGCCTTAACCTAAGCTAACCTAACCAGACCTAACCAGACCTAACCTAACCTAACCTAACCTAACCTAACCTAACCTAACCTAACCTAACCTAACCTAACCTAGCCTTAACCTAAGCTAACCTAACCAGACCTAACCTAACCTAACCTAACCTAACCCTAACCTAACCTAACCTAACCTAACCTAACCTAACCTAACCTAACCTAACCTAACCTTAACCTTAACCTTAACCTAACCTAACCTAATCTAACCTAACCTGCAGGTGTTGTTGTTCCTGGACATCCTGATCTCAGGCCAACTGAGTATCTGTGGGAGGTGCCCATGAAGCCCCCACACCCACCCACCTACTGCCAGGACTTCCGAAATCTTCTGCTTGGTTTTAGATACCAAGCACACTTTCAGAGGTTTTGATGGAAAAAGGGGTCCTATACAATATTATACAGGTGGTACTAATGTTTGGCTATAGGTGCTTGACTGGTTGATAGCCAGTAGTTGTTAGGTACTAACCACTTTACTTTTGGAATGCCCAACAAGGATCTGGAGAAGCTCTGACCCAATCATTTGGCCATCACATTTTCTCCCTTGTCAAATTCCTATTCTTGCCCATTTTGCTGTATCTAACAGATCAACTTCAAGGGCTAAATGTTCACGGGCTGCCTCTTATATCCGTCCCACCGACAGGTCCCACTGGTATGAGATAATCCAAATTATTACCACTTTGCCTGACTTTTCATTTAAGTGAAAAAAAAAGATTAGATGTTTTCCGACTGTCAGAAACTGAAGAATCAACAAGCAGAATCCTTGATAAAAAAATACTGAATGCTTTCACCAAACCACATTTTTTGTATATTCATCACAATATGTTGTTCCTATTTGGTTCTCCATAAAATTACGGTCCACCTGGAAACAACACCTTTACTAACATTTCAGAATACTTCTGCATTAGGTCAACACTACAATGCTGCACTTGTAGATGTTACTGTATGAAAGTAGTAGTTCAAGTATTCAGTAAAAGTACTGGTTTTGTTCCTCTGACTTACATACTGTTATGAAATCCTTAGATTGTTGATAGTTACTCTTCAGTGCTGAGGCAGCATGTGTAGGAAGAGCCAGATTGAACTGTTAATATATAGAGATATCACACAAATCTGACACGTGAAAAGACCATTCATACATAAATGCCAAGACAGTTTTTGAATATTTAGGCCAATCTTAGAGTTTTAGTGACATTTTCGATCTATTATTTAGTGAAGTAAAATCATGAGAAAAGTTTAATTGATGGAGCTTTTTAACAACTCATACACGTGAGTAAATGTTAAGCCAACCAAAGGCTACTTTCAGAACACAAAAAGTCTTCAAAACACTGGTTTTATCTTTAACATTGTGTTGTATTTTAAAACATGTTACATCACACATGGTGTAAAATCTTCATTGAAAAATTGAGTGGTAACTAAAGCCATCGAATAAATGTAGAGTAAAAAGCAGTGTTGGTATCACTCAAACTAAGGATTTAGGTGACTTTTCAAGCAATGGAGGCTGGTGCACACCTGAAAAGTCTTCTAGGGCCCAGTGTGTAGGAGCATAGGATTAAATATAAAAGAAGAAAGTATTCCCGCACACTGTCCAATCCACTGGCAAAAAAACCTTTTCCTAAGGAAGCAGTGTTTCGGTTTGCAGGACCTTTTTCAAGCAGAGAAAAGGTCC
>JAPTYQ010000003.1:2113222-2125108 GCA_029814465.1 Ostorhinchus cyanosoma
GTGTGTGTGTGTGTGTGTGTGTGTGTGTGTGTGTGTGTGTGTGTGTGTGTGTGTGTGTGTGTGTGTGTGAGCTGACTTAAAAGGGTCATATTTTTCTACTCTTTTCTGTTGTATTTTCATCTCTGTGATGAATACAGCTCAGTTGGGGACCACGGATTATATTTACACTATGAGAAGAAAAAAAACTGAGGCAATATATGCAGTGTAGAATTTAATGTGCTGTTGTTCATAATAGACTTGGGTGCTCTTTTGCTGATAATAACAGCCTTTCAAAAAATCCCTTTTAAAGAAAGCAGATCTCAGAGATTGTTCATAACATGTGGCCTGTTCCTCTGTTAAGAAAAATAGAGAAAAGATGACATCTTAAAACTCACCCTTGATCCTTCTGTATTCAACTGATCGTGACGCATGTTTGTATTGTATTGTCTGACTTCTTGAACGTCCTGTATGCCAGCTGTTTTTGTCTCAAAGCAAGAACTAGTGTTTTCATTGTTGTATGATGACATAGATTTGTTGCTTGCAGTGATTGTTCTTAATCAAAGTGGGGTTAAATTGGTGAAAGTATGTGTTCTGAAAGTTAGTGGTGACTGTGCTCTTGTTAACCTTGGACCCAGGTAACTTGTTAAATTATATATATATACATATATATGACTGAATTCCTGAGGGGGAGACATGTAAATGTGCAATTCATCTTGTGGTAGAAGTACAAGATATGGCTGGGAAAGGGCAATAGATGTAGAAAATGTGTGTAATTGATGCACAAACAAGTACAGTTTGACAAATTAATTGAGTCCATGTGAGTCTTGATAAAAAGGGGGAAGTGTTAGCAATAAAGTGGAGCCTTTCCTCTTTATGGTTCTCAGCATTTTTGAGGAATGAGGATGTCAGTGTTAGCCTTTTTCCACCAAATTAGTTGTGGTTCATTTAACAGTTCTGTTCAGGATTCTGGGAACCTCGCTATTTCTAATGAGCCGCAGCCTGAGCTTCGACGGGCTTTGAGTGGAACTCTTATACTCCAGGAGGTGTCATAACGAGAGTGTGTGGACGCCGCAATATGGACCTAATGTGGTAACATATTAGCACATTCAGCTTCACATTTTTCAGTCTCTGTAATCTTTAATTAATATTTAATATTAATATTAAATATGAATTAATTATAACTCATATTTGTTCTTACATTCAAGCAAAACCAACCTTCTTACTTTTTCCTTATGATGCACTCTAGCTTTCTAAACACTGGATTCAGAGTTACTACATATTCTCTTCGTTTACATGGTTATTGCCATCTCCATCAAATCAAACTTATTATATGTAGTATACAATGTCACATCATAACAAAAGTTATCTCATGACACTTTACATTCAGAGCTGGTCTAAACCAGACTCTTTCATCCTCTCTTTCCATCCCTCAGAATATGACACGTTCACTACAGTTTATACCTCAGCTCATGGATAAACATACTGTTTTTTGGTTACACCTGTGAAACAACATTTCTAGCAAAGTTCCAAAGAAATTTATTTTTGCTCCAAATGGTTCAAAATTAGATGTGTGAACCAGAACTGAGCTACAGCCATGTTGGTGGAAAAGGGCTATGTTAAATTCAAAAGGGCCACGGTTTAAGAACTCATCAAAAGAGCGCCCTCTGTCAAATTGAAGCTCCTGTCCAAAATGTAAAAGTTTACTATTTAATGTTACTGTGTAAGAATTTTCATTTATATATATATATATATATATATATATAAACTGGTAAATTGTTTGAGTTTTATCTGTAATGACAACAGTGATATGGAATACGGTCAAAATAAAGTGAACACCAGCCTGAAGACTTTCCAGTCACACAATGAGATGGAGGACTTTTTAACGGCATAGTTTCTGTCTCAACTCTTGAAGAGCACACTACTGATGATCAGTTAGTCCTGAATGGAAACTAAAGGACTGACTCATGCCAGAATACAAGTCCTTCACTGAAAGTTGGACTGAAGGACTTTCTGTTTGCGTTTCCTTTAGTTTGACTCGAAACTGTTTATTAAATGCTAAAAATTCAACTCTAAATGTGAGTTCAATTCAAAATCAGTGTACTGTGTGTAGAAACTGTAGATGTTTGTACGTGCAAGTATGGAATTTGTGGAACAAAAGATCAAGGAAAACCTTTCCAAAAAAGCTCAATATGACACAAAATGTATTGTGTGTTGTCTTTGTGTTTTGTAAATGAAGACTGAAAATCTTGGTAAATTCAGTATTTATTACTTCTGGATATTGAAATTATTTTAGTGATGCTGAAAAGGTGCTGTATTTATTTTATGTGAGAGTTGTTAATTTTGCTGGAATTAGCACTTTTGTGCCATTTATCCAGTTCTATGAAGAAAATTATAAACCATATGAAAATAAAACTTGTAGAAAGAAAACATGTTATGGAGGACTATTTCTGAAACCCTAACCCAAGTAATCTGTGCGCAATTAAACTTAATGTTAAACTTGAATTTCTTAAACCTTTAACCTTGTGCTGGGCCAATAATGGAAGAAAAAAGTTGGTACAAACAAGTCTTTTGGGATTGTGTGTTCTGGGAAAAAACAGATGTACCCCCCTACTCACTAGCATCTTTCTCCAACAAAACTGAAGAAAGTTAACAAGCTGACATGACTAAAGTGTTCTGAAAGGACAAATTCTACTTTCTGATTTGCTAGTTAATAATTGATCATCATTAGGGCCCCCTGGCCAAACGGGGCCCTACCCAGAATTTTATTTTGAGCGGTTCGGGTCCAACGGCTCCTGGACCTGCGGCACAGAGGAGGCAGAGCCGGTACCAGGACAACAAGTTTTTATTTTTTACTTCAGCAACATCCCCTCCTTCAAGTGAAGCACCAGCCTCCTCTAGTTTAGATTTTTGTTTTTTTTTCTTGCTCAGATTCATTCTGTCCTTCAGATCCATTTCTCCTCCTCGTCCAACCTGTCAGCGCATCTGACCGCTGATTGGTCAGACGCTGCTGTCAATCACTGCGGAAACAGGCTCATCTCTTTTTTCTCTCCTGCAGCTGTTTCGGCTCAACTTGATACTCTACTGTGCCTCACTGCAGCCTCACTGCAGCGTGTGCTTTTATCCTTTGCAATGCATTTGCAGAGAATGCATCCGCTCACAGCTCGTACAAAGTGTGGCCCCCCGTGGATCGTGGGGCCCCACGCACTGTGCGTGTTCTGCGTTTAGAGAGGGGCGGCGCAGATCAGCGTGAGAAATGGCATGTGTGGCGAAGTTATTGAAATGCGTGTGTCTCACTCTCATTGCGTGAGACTTGAGAGCCCTGGTGTGAACTATGAAAAGCAATTTTTCTGGTTAAATTAAATCAATCAAATTCAATCAATCGATCGATCAATCAATCAATCAATTTTTATTTATATAGCGCCACATCCTAACAAAAGTTATGTCATGACATTTTACCAATGGAGCTGGTCGAAACCACACTCTCAAGCCAAATGGGCACCATGTTCATTCTATTTTTACGTCTTACCACTAGTATTATTTTAAGTTCAAGTTTTAATTGAATGGTTTGAGCTTAAGTTAACTTTACATGAATACTTTCTCCAGGTTTGAACGCCTCCTTTTTCAGATATAGCTGACCTCTCCTGTTCTGCTATCTAAATGGACTTTTCAGTCCTTCTTGTGGAGCTTGTTCTGTTAATCATAGGGGGTTTTCATATTCATGTATGTTGTGATTTTAAACCGTTGGTCAAGTTTTTAAATGTCATTGCTTCTTTTAACGTGATTCAGTGAACCTCTGGACCAACCCATGATAAGGGATCAGCTCTGGACTTGGTGCTAACACATTGCTTAATGTGTCTGTAAATGAAATCTATGACCATTTCCTGTATTATTCATTGTATCTATTCTGTCTCTCTCCTCCACCCTGGATGAGCCGTGCCCCCTGGTTCACACCCGGCACCACCTAAACCTGTCAGTGGTCACATTTTTCCTTGGCTTTAAGTTCTACATATCAGACTCAAAGCGAATCTGTCCTGAGTATTGAGGATCTGACTGGGTTTTTTAACGCCACCTGCACTGAGATCCTGGATTCAATCATTCCAACCAGGGCCAGACAAGTTAAACAAGCATCTGAATCATCAGACGGAGGAAGGACACCTTTGACTATCAGGCCTTTTTTTTCTAAATGTTATTAATGTCTGCCTTTCTTTCTGTTGTGTTCCTTCTGCTTTTAAACAGGCCATTGTACAGCCTCTAATTAGAAAACACAACCTTGATCCAAATGTCCTATCTAATTATCGGCCTATTCCTAAACTCCCTTTTTTTTAATCAAAGGTTTTAGAGAAAGGTGTCCATTTGCAGCTGCAGTATTATCTGGACCAAAATGTCATTTGCGAGACATTTCAACGTGGTTTTAAAGTGTGTCACAGTACTGAAACTGCTCTTTTAAAACTTTTTAATGATCTGATTTTAACAGTTGACTCTGGTTATCCATCTGCCCTTTTGCTTTTAGACCTGTCAGCAGCCTTCAACACAGTCGACCACCATATTTTACTCTCCTGATTGGAATCATATGTTGGTCTATGAGGTTTGGCCCTGAAGTGGTTTCAGTCTTACTTGTCTCAGAGGTCTTTCAGAGCACAACTAGGTCTCTTCGACTCTGAAACAGTCCCATACCTTTCAGAGTTTTTAACCGTGTGCATTCCAGCCAGAGAAACACTATGCTCAAACTGCCTGATTTTAGATGCACCAAAAACCTGTCTGAAGATAAAATGAATGAATGAATGAATGAATGAATGAATGAATGAATGAATGAATGAATGAATCCATCGATCAACCAACCAACCAACCAAATCTATTTATATAGCATCACATCATAACAAAAGTGATATCACGACACTTCACATATAGAGCTGAAATAAACCAGACCCTTGAGTAAATTTGAAGAAACCAACAGAATCCTCCAGAAGCAAACAGTTGGTGACAGTAGTGAGGAAAACTACCTTTTAACAGAAAGAAAGAGAGTGAGAGATTGGGGGGGGGGCACATGGATCCACAGCGAACTGCTCTACAACACTTGAAGGAGTCGTATGTCGGTTTGTGACCAAAACTGGTACTGCAATCAGATTGAAAATACTGTAGAGCGTAGGATCCCCTCCCCCTCCCACAGAGCCACCATGAGCGTCTACTACAAGGAGCTACCATGGCAAGCGACAAGTCCTACACCGGTATTTATACTATTTATACCAGTCTCTTCACCTGAGAGAAGAGACTGTGGCCCAGATGAAGAGCATAATAACCTATGAATAACAACTCCAAATTTTCTTCTTGGTTTAATGTGAAAAAAAAATTCTACTATGCTTATAAATAATGAGAAAAAAACCCCAAAATATTAAATTATGAAAATATTTACATTAAACAAACTATCCTTTAACAATTAAATAAGAATGACTTGAACAAATATGAACAACCTGAAATGTCTAAGGAACATGAAGTGCAATTTTAACAATATTCTGTCTGTTACTAAATGTTTTGTGCCTTTGTAGATCTGATCCATAATGCAGTAAGAACCTATAAAATCTTCAAGTCTGTTTTTTGTTTTTTCTATTATTACACCCTGTTATGACACCTAAAACAAAGTAAAGCAAAACCTGATTTTGCCAGATCTTGAAGACAGAAGTAGTCCTGAAAAAAAGGACACAAGTACACACAGCAGCTTTTTATGACACTTCCACAGCTAGAATCATACAATCATTTCAAGCAGCCTGTTTCCCTGAAATATTTTCACCATGGTTATAGGTTCTTTGCACAGAATACTAAGGTACTTACACTGCATATGATTAAATGTGTCCCAGTGTCCTCTTTTTTTGGAAATCAAAATATGGTCACCCTTTTATTGACTGACGGTACAAACACACTGTCAAAGGTCCTGATCCACAAGAAACTGTGTTAATTTTCCACAAGATAAACTGTGCAAAGAAGATAAAAATGAGTCTTGTGGGAGTTGTGGAGCTCAGTGATTTGGTGTGATTTAAAGAAAATGGCTGCATCCAAAATCTAATCAAATCACCAGACTTCAGAAAATGTTCCCAACTGACTTCATGTGTTCAGACACTTGTTAAGTTATCTAGCTGAACAAATGAATAACTTCTATTTATTTACAGTGTTAAAACACAACATACTAACATGTCTCTATGAACATTTAAATGTGAACACACAAAAACACAACCACAATCAAATCCTTTGTGACCCTTGTAGTTTGAGTGACAGAAACATTTCCAAAGGTACAAAGCTTGAAAACAGTTTTTCCCATAGTAACAGTGAAAATGAACAAAGGTATTTCTATTGGAGGTGACAGTGACATTCACATGCATCATGTGACTGTAGGATGTTTTTACAGTGTAGGATAAACAGCAAAGGTAGCAATGCCACAAAGGTTATTCTTGTTCCTGGCAATTCGAATGAAACCGTCCTCTCCCCATGTTGTCCCCCAGCTGAAAAAACAAAATACACACATTCAAAGCCTTACATCCATTTTTCTTTTACCTATATTGTGAATTGAAAGTTTGCTTTTTATACCTCATTTAAAACATTCTGACGAAATGAATGAACTGTACCTGTTTTTCACGAGCCAGAAGTCCTGTCCTTTGTAGGTGCCATAGCCCACAACAAGAACAGCATGGTTTATTAAGTTTGGATTACAGTTGGGGACATTGTACAAACCTGAAAGACACAGAAGATGAATTAATATTTGTGCTAAGAGCCGGCCAATAATCTTGTAGACTTAAATATTGACAACTGTCAATGCAAATGAACAAACACTACATTCGGTTTATAGTAAATATTTATTGGGGAACTGACACAAAAGAGGCCATAAAAAATAGTCTATGACCCCTGACTTTCTGGGTTCAAATAATGGGATCACACTTTTTAGAGCTCCCATGCATAAAGACTTCAAAACCTTATTTATTTCAAAATGCCGCCTATAAACCACAGCCTCTGACCCAGTGGTTCCCAACCTTTTATGGCTCTTGACCCTACTTTAACATCAGAAATTTCTGGTGACCCCACACATTCAAAACAGAGTATTTTTCTCTTGGAGCAGGGCCAGGCGGCTGAAGAAAACTTTCCATTCTCTGTTGGATCTGGTTTTCTGACTGTGACGGTGTCCGGGCAGGTTGAAGCGTAATAAGGCATGTGTTCATATGAGCAGGTCATTGATGATATGCCCGGTCAGATATTATACCCTGCATTTTATTTGAAGTTGATTTTTATCAGGAAAACTGTTTGTTGTTTTAATTATAATAAAATATATATTGAATCATTAAAAAATATTTTTTATCAGTAATTTTTGCTTTTTAATCAATTACTATAAATTTCCGGCGACCCCATGGATGAAACCTGTGATCAGCATTCAGCTCACCTCCTCTGTACAGATGGAACGATGGCAGCATGGCGTTGACAGCAACAGCAACTGGACCCACTGTGGCCACCACTTCCTGCAGAGTCTTCTCAATACCACGGGGGAGGATACGGAAATTCAAGCAGTATCCAGCCTTTCCTTTGACAGAGTAGCGACATTTCCCATTCTAAAAAAGTCACATTTTACAAACTGGTAAATGATGCAATAAAAATGCTTTCTGAAGTTTGTTGCTGAACTTTGAGCCTGCATTCCTGTCACAGTACATATGCATTATTCATGCAACAAATACTGCATATGTGCAGTGCACTGCTTTTATGGAAATGAAAGTTCATATCACCACAGCTAAAAACACATCTGTTTCATGGGTCCGATCGAGCGAAAGTGAACATCAACATGAAAAAGCAAATTTGCACACATCCTTTACCAAGTGGGCTCGTTTTTAGCTGAAGAGCTCTATTTTATGGAACTGTTATCCTTTTTAAAATACACCGGAAAAAATCTCAATCTGACCAAGTGTATTTTTCTCATTTCTAGTCAAAATATCTCATCACACTTAAAATAAGACATGATCATATTTTTTTGCTTGGATTAATTTGCCAATGGAACAAGTGAAAATTATTTTGGTAAGATTTCTTGAAATAAGATTTTCAAGATCAATTGTCTAAAAATAAATCCTTATCTCACTGAAAAGTTACTCTTTAGGTGATTCTGTGATATTGATTTTTGCAGTGTACCTCTTACACAGTACAGGAGAAGTTCCGAACCCTCTGCTAGGCTGCATTAAATTAACAAAAATACATGCAAAAGACTGTCTATCACTTTGAGAAATTAAACATCTGAATGATGAAGTTTGGGAATTCATACACTGGTCACATCTGTGAACTGTTACCGATAAATCACTCTTTATTTGTAATTTACCTATATCAGTATGGACCACCTCAAGTTGTAGATACCACTGTGTCAGTATTAAATACATTAAATAAAGCATTGGAACTACATCTGGCTTGTTTTAAAAAATAAGTCAACATTTTAGGTGATGCATATAATGGTAAAGAGTCATCCATGTGTTACTATGGAAGTTTGTCTTCATGTTACCACATTCTCATGTCAATAAAACAGACACTTTAAAATATTTTACTCCAAAATTTATTTTCAGCATAGTTGACCATAATATCTAAAAGGTTTTGTCCAAATTTATATCATTTTCTGTCAAGAACCACATGTTTTGAATGTTTGCGTAAAGCTAAAAAAAAATGTCAGTTTCAAGTCCACATGTTACTGAGCAGTAATTTGACATTTTTCACCTAAAAATTTTATCTCTCCAAATTTTGTTCTACATAACGTTAAAATGCTAATAAATACCTACTTAAATATGTATAATACATCCATTTAAGTTACTCTTTGTACATGATAGAGACTGTTGAACATGAAATGTGTCCATGTGTTACAGCTTGATCAGACCCTCACACATCACTAGAGATTTAAGTATGTTTCAGAGTTACATAAAATGGGCATCATAGTTACTTGACATTGTACTTTGTCATGATGTGTTGACAGAAATCCTTTTGGGTAATCCAAAAAAATAGTTTAATTCTGAAAAATAACATTGTTGAAATTGAATCAATAAATAATTCAAATATGTTTAATACAATTTCCTGGATGTTAACACTCGACCCAGCTCTTGTGTACCTGTTGCTTTATTTATTAAGTGGTAATTGATTGTAGTTTTACCTTTTACAGTGCAGTTTTACCACAATGTCTGACAGTTCTGTTTTGAAGGTGTGTAGGGTAACCTGATGTTCGTAGGGATAAAAGCGCTCCGAGTCAACGCCTCTGTTGCGGATGATGTAGCTATAGGACTTTGAGATATAACCGCCTCTGCAGCCATGGTTTCCATCGCTGGTGCTACAGTCCACCAGATTCTGAGGACTCAAAGGAATAAGGGCGCCTGTATGTTTCTTCATCTGGCCCTCAAGAGCTCCCAGAGAACTGAAGGCCCAGCAGGACCCGCACATCCCCTTTATTATAAGACAAAAAGATGTCTGCATTAAATGCCACATTCATTATGTCGTTTGCACTTATCAAATAGCATAAGCTGATAACTGACTTGGTTTTGGACTGGACTGACTAGGCCTTTCTCCCTCCAGTCAACACTCGGAGGCATTTGTATGCCACTCGTTTCCTTAAAAGTGCCATTTCTGGAATGATCCAGCTCCTCCCTCTCAAGGCCATTCAGCTTCTCGTTAACTTCATCTGCTGTCTTAACAGAAACAAAAAGACACAACATGAAGTATAATGGTGTTGGATGGTACAAAATGTTCTCCAGCTTAATACCTCAAAATCAGAAGTTATACTTTTCAATCTACCAAACCATACCAACTCAGCACTTTTGTTGCTAGATTTAGAAACTTTATAGCCTACCCTAGCAACCTTTTCCCCCAAGAAGCACCTAACAACAAATTTAGCTGTTTTAAATATGTATTTGGAAACTTTTAGCAACTTTTGAAAGGCGACTCAAATGCTAAAATGCACATTTTCCCTCACACTTTCCCAGTCTGAAAAACATACAGTCAAACTGCAAAAGTGCAATGTGAGTTATGCATTGTTACTAATCTGGTGACTTTGTTGCAATATTTATTGATGTTATGTTCTTTAGATTAGAATATCCTTTATTGTTGGAGATGTGTCCATGGCCTCCTGGAGGCAGTTTTTAAGTTTAAAACTGGTTTTGACTTTAAAACCATGTACCTCAATGATTTAGAAGATCTCATGTGTGCAAAGAGAGATAAAGATTTATTGAGACTACTCTTAGTACTAAGTAAGAAGGCCCTGACCAGAAAATGGCTGAAAAGAGACATACCTACTACGATAAATGACTGGATTGATGTAGTTTACAGTATTTATGTTAAGGAGAGAGCCACCTTTAAACTCAGATGTAAAATTGATAACTTCACTGAAAACTGGTTAAATGGTTCACTTATGTTTCAACTTTAAGGCCTGATTTTATATAATAAAAACATGCCCCTATGGGGGGCATATCCTCCGTCTTTACCATAAAGAAGAAAATGAACACGGGTATATGAGCATATTGATGTGTGGACTAAATGTTACTCGAACGGTGGATTCTCCCCCTGCTGTTTGTTCTATTATTGTTTGTATTTGTGATATGTTTTTCTCAAAAACAACAATCAAAAAAAAAAAAAAGAATACCCTTTATTGTCATTGTGTGTACAATGAAATTAGGAATTTTATTTATTGGTTAGGGGGTTGGTAAAGAAGAGATACAAAAAAAAAAACCTTATAAGAGAAAGAGAACGTCTAAAAACATAGCTTAGATAATATAATGAATGTAATTTACAACAATACTTCACAGTATGAAAACATTTTTGATTCATGATAAAGCACAAAATAGACAAAAAGGTGAATGAGTTTCTAGTTAAGATACAAAAACAAAAAACCTTCTCACAGCCTAAGCCTCCAGAAACTACAAAAAAAGAGGAAAACTTCCATTGTTTATAAATTACCTGCATTTTAAATGAGGTGAGAACATTTTTGATTCAAATGTAAAGATGTAAAGTAGCTTCAAGAGATGTAAAAAGTTGAAAGGGGAATGTGAAGGGTGAACATGGTTGGTATAATCTTAATGTAATTAGGAGCCTGTGCATTTATTGCTTAAAAAGTCAACACATTTAACATGTGTAAGTTAGTAGCACAGGGGTAATGTGTGGCTGTTCTTCATTCGTTATGATGTGGTTAAGTAGGTGGAGGGAGCTCTGGCTGACACATCTCAGCAGTCCAGTTTGACTCTTAGATCACTTATATTGATCATAAATCTTGTGAAATCCTTGCCCTAATGTGTGCTGCGTATCCCCTGGTATCTCTGTGACCATCAGAGTTTTCTGTCACTATCAGTGTAAAAACAAAAAGAGAAAAGCTATTCCTTCTTATTCTATACACATATTTATGCCTAAGAATGATTGTGTACTCTATATTTGTTTGTTCTTGTTACTACATACATACAAGTTTGTATAATTTGATTATCCTAAAAGCCCAAATGCAGTCCCAGTTGTCAGATTAGCTCAGTCTATAGTGGATTCAATTAATCAGATTGTATAAAAGCAGATTAGAGTTTTTCCGTAGGTTACAGTTTAAATTAAGCAGGTTTAGCTGTAGATTAACAGTGCTGGTTATTGATTATCATCTTGTACCAGCAGAGGTTAGTGAGTGTCAAGGCACTTTAGATCATGATGTAATATGAAAGTCTAAGAACAGGAAGGGGGATTGTGAGGAAATTAGATCTAAATGGTGTTGTACAAGGATTGTCCACCAGAGGTCTCTCACATCTATTAATGCAATGATACACAGAATGGAGGCATGGCCACTGCTGCACTTCTGTACAACAATTTATGTAAAGCCCTGTGAGGTAACTTTGTCGTGATATTGCGCTCTATAAATAAAATGGAATTGAATATAAATTTGGCAGGGCA
>JAPTYQ010000003.1:2141622-2152756 GCA_029814465.1 Ostorhinchus cyanosoma
ACAGATTTTGACCTATTGTTGACCGAAGAGGTCAGGGGTCACTTGATCACTACCTAAAAAAATAAAATGGATTGTAACTGAAAAATGAGTGGAGATACAGACTTATTTACTACTACTGCCAGATAGGAAACCTGGCACAGGCTTAAAAATGGTGCCATGACCTTTGACTTTGAGTGACCTTGAAAGGTCAAAATCAAGGTCACATGATTTTAAATTGTCATAACTCCAAAAAGCGTGGTGATAAGTACACACTTACTATTGTTGACAGATTGGAAACTACATGTAGGTTTCAAAATGGCATCATAACCTTTGACCCTGAGCGACCTTGAAAGGTCAAATCCATAGTCTCACATTTTGAGAGGGAGATGTCTGTTAAGAACTAAAACATTTGCGAGGGGCGGGGTTTGTTGTGCCTGGCACCACTTGTTTTTTTTTGTTTGTTTTTCTCTATTTATGATGGCTTTTTTTTAATGTAATAGTCAATGAATGGTGGCCGTGTTGAATAAACTATACTTACTTTGTCCTTTAGGGAGTAGCGTATTTTTTCGAGCTGCAAGTGCTCCATAACATCACTGAATAAAGCTAGATGAGCTGGACGGTTGCTATGTTTCCAATTGAGCAAAATTAACCTTCTTGCCAATAGTGTTACAAAGTATATTAAGTTCTTGTTCCTTGAGAGAGTAAGCTTCTGTGCTGCAGATCCAACCCCAAATATGGCAAGGACTGGGTCTGGTGTTAGGGGTTTGACCATCTTTAATCCTAACTAAGGGGCTTAGCACAGTGTTCCATATTATATAAACAGTGGCACCTCAAGAAGCAGAGAAGACCCCTGTAGATGTGTAGAGCCGTGAAGACACCAAACCGTGTGATGATGCATAGACAGGAGGACGTTATGTAAGGTGAGACTCTGAGTTGGCTGAAGCTGTGTACTTGGCTCTCGTAACTGATCTTTTCTCTTCCTGAATACAGGGTTGGACAAAGATTTGCTGATGATTGCAGGTTCCAAAGTACCAGATGGTGAGTTCCTGACTCAGCACCAGTTCTTCTTCTGTGGTGAACACACATGTCTATTGTGTCAGTACACAACACTATCATGGAGTTAAACCACAAAGAGGCAGGCATGTCTATTCTGACACCTCAGTTTATCTTTCACTGTATTTGGAGTGAGGGTTGGCTAAATAAACAGAGTGGCTTCGAAATGTAATTAAGTAGAGGAGCAGTGTAGGTGGCGTGAACCACACAACAGATGAAGGAAAGCGCCTCTTAATTTACACCTGTTTTATTTTTGAAGTCCATATTTAATTGTTCCAGTCAGTGGGATAACAGTCAAATGACTTCTTCAAGATAGGTCTGTTTACACAAATAAACATACAATCTAAACGTAAATAATTCAGCATTACACACAAGAAAGAGTGTGAAATTTTTCATTAACTCTAAAAACATTTACACTAGTAGAGCCAAATCACTAGTAACATAGATAATCAATACATTTTAGGGTGAAGGTTATGCATATGTTGAACATGAACCTGAAACATCAGACATACTGTGGGCCATACAGGTGTATCGGGGCAGCTTGGTGGTACCGCGTTTAGCACTGTCGTCTCACAGGAAGAAGGTCCTGGGTTTGATCCCAACATCAGACCTTTCTGTGTGGAATCCATCGTATGTGTGAAGAATAGTTGAACTGGCCAGTCTAAATTGCCTGTAGGTGTGAGTGGCTATTTGTCTGTATATGTCTCCCTTTTGTTGAACTGTTGACATGTCCAAGATATATCATGTCTTCACCTGGTACCCTGTCTCCAGCATCCCTGCCACCTTCTTGAAATGAATGTCATACAAGTGTGTATGTCAATGTTTTACCTGCCGACAGACAAATGTACTAGCATTGCAGCAAAAATTTTAAGAATACACTTCAGTTCAAATGAGTTAAATAATCTTACTTTACTTTTCTCAGTTGGAAAAATCTGCCTGCATTTTACTAATACAATCCTAATACCCACACTGTTCCTAGTAATTAGCAGTTAGGACATAGTACACATTAGATGCAGTGGGCTGTCATTGAAGAAACTTGTCAATCTCATCTTATTTTTGTCCCAACATTATAAGTGTCTTGTAGTGTCAAAATTTACATTTGTGTAGGTCTAATATTTATTAATAAAGTGAATGTCACAATTTAAAATGTAGGTTTGGCATTTGTTAGCACAGCTCTCTGATCTTTGACTGGTAATAATGTCAAACAAACACAAAACTCCACACACCTATTGTGTCTTCAGTTAAATTTCCAAATGACAGCCTACAAAGCACATCACGATTCCTTTATTTCTAAGTGTTAGTGCTTGAAATCACTCCCATCTGGTGTTTGCACCTAAATCCCTGTATTTGGCTGACCTGTGTGCTTGCCTCCTGTCATCCAAGTGCAGCCTATTGGACCAAGTCCATGAAACCAGTGCATATAATCCCTCCTCAGCCTGCACTGAGCAACCACAGCCGGGTTGTTGTTGTTGCCATGAGGACAGGGTAGCAACAGGGAGAAACAGACCTGCAGCAGCAACACGTATCATCCAATATCACAATGGGGAGATGACGAGCTCTCACAGTGCTCATTTTATCTGGATGTATTTGAGCAGGTTTTGAGAAGGAGCTGACAGACTAAAAACAGTTTATGCAGAGACATCAGTCCTTGGGGAGAAGACTTGGAAATCACCTTCTCTTGTTGTGAAAATGGACCAGCCATATGTAACAAACCTTCCAGACTGACAGAATGGTGAGTCAAGATACTTCTTACTTTTTTCCTTCATAAGATGACTGTAGTTCTGTAATTTCCCTCTGTAATATTTGAGTGTTTGATGCTGTTGAGTCACAGTAAATGACTGCAATATCACCTTTGCACGCTATCTTCTCTTTGTAGCATGTGCACTCTCATAGGAGTTCAAGAGGAGTCAGACTCTATTATTTACAGCTCTGGGAATCTGCTGTCCTTGCCGTCACTCACACATATCATATTCCTCAGCTCCATACATCTAACTATGTCAAGACTCACCTACCTGCTGAGCAGTGTCATCTTAGATATGGTAAGAAATCATCTCTGCTGCTTCAGATTCATATATTCTTACTTTTGAAAAATTAACATACTTATACTATTTGACAGCAGTAAAAACACCAGCCATGTTTTCATTATCCTGAAATTTGCATCTCTTAAGGTGGAATTCACAAGTATATATGTGTACTTTGTACATTGGAGCTAGTCCATATATGTGGAGAGGGATTTTAATCAACTAGTGTGGATATTTAAATAATCACAACTTATGATTGTACAAACCTTATCCACAGAAAAGTGGTGTAAAACATAAAAAAAACACACTCTCTGCTCTCTGAAACAATTTCTTAATGTCATAGAGACCATCAAAATAGTCTGAACAGACATGTGGTCCAAAAATGTGGTATAGATACTACTTTTAAGAAGCATTCCTGGGCCAGATCATGCTGTGACAATGTTTGAACAGTAACAGACAGTAATTAGGATATCAGTTATATCAAATCAAATTTTATTTATATAGCATCAAATCATAACAAAAGTTATCTCATGACACTTTACATTTAGAGCTGGTCAAGATCAGACTCTTAATAAATATATATGTACACATTAGATAAGCAGATAATGTGATGACTATACAAGATAGTGTTGTTTAGATGCTGTTGTTCTGTGGCCCTTGTCACATGATCTTGTGTTGCATTCCTCAGCACGACAAATGTGCAAGTGCCATCACAGCTGAGGGTGGTATCACACCTCATCGTGTTATTTATTTATTTATCTGTCTCTATTCTACTGCTCTGCTAGGAATGTGTTCATGAGCTGAATATCCAGGTGATTTAACAGAATCACACTCGGCTTATTGTGGCTTTTCTCATTTCTATGTAAGAAATAAAGTGACAAATTGACAAGAACAAGAACAAATCTTATGAAATGTATTGACAGCATCACTGCAAACACATTTCACCGAAGGACTATATTGTTGCTTTTGGTTCCCCCTACTGGTACATTTAGTAAACATTTCAATACAGTAAGAAAAAGTGATGACACTGAAGTGAATATAAAGTAGACTGAATACTGTAAAATATTAAGTCTAATGTATTTTTTAAATGTCAATTAAATGTTCTATATGCAACTAAAATATTTAATTAGATGTTGTTAGTTTTTGAGAGTAGTAGATTCAAAATTGTGGAAATTGTACTAAACATTTCACTAACATTAATATTAACTTACAGGCACTAAATCTGAGGTTAAGATTCACTTAGCGTACATTTAATTCTAATTTTTCAATCAATTCAGATCAGTTCAGTGTCACCCAGTAACATTTTGTTGCTACACTTTATTTGTTTCCACATGTCATAGTTCTCAAAACATACAGAGAGAAGATAGATTTTTGTGTGTGTGTGTGTGTGTGTGTGTGTGTGTGTGTGTGTGTGTGTGTGCCATGATTACGGTTATATACACTAAGTTCATTAAATTCTAAGTTCTAAGTTCCTTAATTTCTAAATTTATATTCTCATCATTTATTTTTAAAAAAACAAACAATAATCATGGTGTACAATTTGTGACTTTAAAGTGAGTTAAATTGTTTAAAATTAAGAAATTGTTCAAATAATTGTGCATCTGATCAATATGTGTACCTTTTAAAATCAGGACTGATTTATTGAGTAAATGCTGTTTTAAAAAAAAAAAAAACAAATGTGGGGAATGAACTCAACCTGTATTCTCATGTTCATAGTTCGATTTTAATCAACCAGTGTCAGTTTATAGGTAGCCTGTCCTTCACACATACACTGTGACCTATTGATGCAGGTTCATTATAACCTGAAGAACATAAAACTTTGTAGGTGAAGGTTATTGCAGCTGTAACATCAATAATATGGAAGTTGCTCTCACAGTATTCAGTATATGAACCATAACCATACTGGAGGAGAAACATGTCTTGCTCTTTTGAAATATATCATGTGCATCTGACAGGAAATTGCACAGGCTGATAAAAACAATATCTGCCGAACTGAATGTGAACGTATCACTCAAGCAAGAAATAAAAATAGGCTTCCCAAAGTAAAGCCACCTGAACTATGAGTCATATTTACCGTAGTCTTCATGGTCTCCATACTCTTACGTTGCTGCTGCCTGCTGCTTTTATGAAAGACACTCACCATGAGCCGCCACGCAAGTAATCAACAGGTGCAGACTTTGGGAAATCCTTCTTTACTTCACTGAACAGTAATAAGGATTTAAGTTATTTTTAAAAGCCAAAGACTAGGGATGGGCAAAGAGGGTGGAATGCTCTTATATATGCAGCGATAAGCTGTAACTTTAATTTGTATTAGTCTTATAGAAATCACAGATATGCTTAATAGAGTTTTAAAGTGTAGTTTAGAGGTTTATGGTGCTTACAGTAAATCATAATCTGTTCTGCTTAGAGAAAACTTTATGGTCTCTAAATCACAACAGCTTGCATTTATGGTGCTTTTTGGCCTTGGTGGTACTCATAGCTTTTACAGTGTGCCACAGTCTCCCATTCACACCCACATTATGGCATAAAATGAGGCAGTGACTGGGAGCAGCTCATGGTTGAGCCTGAGCACAGTACAACATGGGAGTTAGGGACTGAATGACAACCTGTTGTCCCTCCTGAGCCACAGCCTCCACAACAACATTTTATTATTTCAAATTGTATTTTACCAGGCACGAGCAGTTTCCTATTTCCAGGGTCAGCCTGGCAAATATGAAAATAAACACAATGAAACAGCAGACTTCCACCGAAGCCACAAATTATGCCCTGCATTTTCCCATTTTTGACAAATAATGCCACTGATTAGTTTCTCATGCATTTTTCTGTGAAAGGTTGACTTGGTTTCCTTGTGTAATTATCCCCATATAATCCATGTCTATACAGTCTAAACCCATTGAAGCACCCATCTCAATATCAACATTAGTATCTACACTAATAATACCTCCTCTGTCTTCTTCTTCTAAAAAACAACAAAATAACTTTACTCTTCCTCGTGGTATCTGGCCAGTATGTTGATTAAGAGTGGCGCCCTTTGGTGAATTGAGGGTGAAACACTGATTCCAACGCACTGGACGCATGGAAATATGAAGGCGGTGACCCTAGACACTGTTAGAAATGGATGTACCGATTTACATAAATAAAGCGAACATAAATGAGCCTTAAGTTGTTTTCTTTGCTTGATGAAGGCCAATTTGAGCCTTCTAAACACAGTTAAATCTTTTCCACAACCAAAGATTTACTTAAACAACCATGACAGAAAACTTTATCATCTTCTAAAGATGGTTGCTTTAAAAATTTGTGCATTATTTAGGGTTAAAGAATTGTATTAATCCCTGCAGTCATGAACCAATGGAATGATCTGAAGTATTGGGTTTGTTAAAAGCTTGTGGGGACTTTTTTAGCCAGGCTGTGTAGATTCTAATTGCAAAGTAACCTACTATTTATTCATCTATGTTGAGGTTTTATTTGTGGTTGTGGTTAATTATTTTTTGGTTTAGCCTCAGCAGCACTAACTAACAGCACTGGGGATTCACAAGAGCATGCTTGAAAACTGTCCAAAGAAAGGATTCAATCCTTGAAAGGATCCTGGATTCTTTACTCTTACTCTTTTTTTTTTGTCTTTTTTTTTTCTGAGATCTGCCCCATTTGAGGGATTCCTCCTCAGTCCAGTTGTAATTTCTGCCTAATTTTTGTTACGCAAGATCTTATCTAATGATTCCATTACCAGACTTTATTAAGCAAAAAGATGGGAGATTATTTCTGGCTTTTGTGAACATTATTTGATAGCCCAAATGTTCGGTTACCAGTGTTTCAGAGCTTCATGCTGTAACTCAATGCTTATCAGTGAATGAACACAGCCCAGGTGTCAACTGTCAAGATGTTAAGAAATAACAGCCTGGTGTCAGTTAAAGATGAGATGGATAAGACAACAAGAACATTATTTCCAAAGCTCTGATTTGATATTAACATCAGCCTGCTTTTTCTGCTGTCTACCAAACCTTTCCATTCTATTCTGTATGTCAAAATAAAACATGTGATTCAGTGTCATTATAAACTCCCTTTCTGTACTTTCTCTCCTGCAGTTTCTTCAGAATTTGCAAGACAGGAATCTCCATTAGCATCTCTCTGGTTATGAAAACCTACTTCTTACTATTCAAGAGGTGAGAAATGTTTTGTGTTGAGCTTGAGTTTAAAATGCATTTATATTTTATCTAAGAAAATTGATTCACATGCTGGCTCCAGTATAATGCAATTCACCTTATGGCTCATTTATGCTCGCTTTATGTACGGAAATTGGTATCTAACATCATCAAGTGTCTCTGCGCTCATATTTCCATGCGTCCAATGCATTGGAATGATCGTATCTCAATCAGTCCTCCAGAGGACGCCGCTCTTAATTACCATACTGAATAAATACTATGAAGAAAAGTAAAGTTCAGAGGTTTTACTAATTTGGATACTAATGTTGATATTGAGAAGGGTACGTGTCATAAATATGTTGGTAGTTTTTCACTAACTCACGCAGTCGCTCTTTGAAAAGTTCTGCTGTTTATGGAAATGATCAGATCTCAACACTGCTTCCACAGTTCCTGGTGGTACTGCTCCCTATTCTCTGTCTGGGTATGCATCTGCAAGCTCTCGGAAAACAGTCAGAATTACATATGGAACATATGCAGAGGACAGACAGAACACTCTGTCCGTTTCCGCCTGCGTCTTTAATATAGAGCATAAATGAGCCCTTACCATGAAAAAAGATCAGTCATTATCCTCACTCTGTCCCTCTTTTCAGAGCTGCCTCTCTCGCACACATGCAGGCAGGCCACCAGATGTTTGAGGTGATTACTGTCCACTGGGGTGCTCTCTACCTGTTGGCAGCAGGTGTGGCATTAACAATTGAAACACAGCGGCCGTGTCCACCATCCTGCCTCTGCAACCCCTTGGTGCTGGAGGTAAACTGCTCTGATGTCCAACTCAGCAGAGTTCCTGACAGTCTTCCACAAGATACTAAGTTACTCATCTTAACCAAAAATAAAATCAAAATCCTTGTGCATCAGCAGTTCCAGGCTTTAACACATCTGCTGGATTTGGATTTAAGTGACAATATTCTGGCAGTCATTGAGGTGGAAGCTTTTCTTGGCTTGCACAATCTGCTATCTTTGCATCTTGCTCACAATCACCTTAAGATTATTCCTGTAGGAGCATTTACTGGACTGCCAAAACTGCAGATGCTGGATATTAGCAGCAACGAGATCCTTGTTTTGCTAGATTTTACATTTCGTGACTTGGCAGCCCTGCAGTCCCTCAAAGCCGTGGAGAATGACTTGGTTTTCATCTCCCATCAAGCTTTCAGTGGCCTGACCAGCTTACAACAGTTGCACCTTGATGGGTACAATCTCTCTGCTGTTCCAACGGAGGCACTCGCACCACTCAGTGATTTAAGGAGCCTCGATTTTCATGGGATGGGCCTCACCATGCTGCCAAACTATTCTTTCCGTCATCTTGGGCGTCTCAAAGAATTAGTTATTACTCATTGTCCCTGGTTGGAGACTCTCTCAACAAACAGCCTCTTTGGATTAAATCTTACATCTTTATCTATTAGGCATTGCAACCTCAGTGCTGTTCCATATATCTCTTTGTATCATCTTGTGTATCTTGTATACCTTGACCTTTCTTTTAATCCTATCACATACATTCATAGGAACCTGCTTGGGGACTTGCTCCGACTCCAAGAGTTCCACGTATTTGGAGCATCCCTGCTACAAATTGAACATGGAGCGTTCAAGGGTTTGTCTCATTTAAAAGTTCTGAATGTGTCACGGAACCTTCTCACCACCCTAGAGGCTGAAGTTTTTCATTCAGTAGACACCCTGGAAACTCTGGGACTGGACAAGAACCCATTAGCGTGTGACTGCCGTTTGCTGTGGGTGGTGCAAAGGCAACTGTACTTAAACTTTGGAGGGAATCTGCCAATCTGCACTACCTCTGTTCAGCTACAGGGCTGGAGCTTTCTGGATTTTTCTGGGGGTGAGCTCTCAGGGCTTCTAACTTGTCGTCAGCCTCGAGTTAGAAACCACAAACATCAAGCATTGACAGTAGAGCAGGGGAATACAGTGCTGTTTTACTGTAAAGCAGAAGGTGACCCTCAGCCATCTGTTACTTGGCTTAACCCACAGCTAAGACCTTTATCATCCATGGGTAGAATACGGATCCTCTCCAATGGCTCGCTGGAGGTTCGCTATGCACAGCCTCAAGACAGCGGCACTTATCTGTGTATGGCATCTAATGCAGCAGGAAATGACAGCCTCCGTGTGAGCCTTCACGTCAGACAATTTCCATCATCATCAAAAAATGATTTTCTTGTAAAAGGTTGGTTTGCCTCACCATCTGTGTCTCCAGATGAAGCAGACACCCAGAAACTCCCATTTGATGTGAAAACATTATTGATAGCGGCAACCATTGGTTTTCTTTCATTTTTTTGCTCTGTAAGCTTGTGCTTCATTCTCATGTTCTTCTGGAGTAAAAGCAAAGGGCAAATCAAGCACACAGCCACAATCGCCTATGTTCCTCGAAGTACGATGTCGAGTAGTAACAGCGGCACAGGAAACTATATGGAGACAAGCAGGTTCACTATGAAACTGCTGTAAGCCAAGTTTTGCATTTTTATTGAAACATTAGACCATAATTTATATTGGACCTAAGGCTATAACTTCTCAACCAAGGATGGAAATCATCATATTTATCATATTTGTCTTTGCTTTTACAAGAAAGAAGGTATAAAGCATCTGCGACAGATATATTTAACCAGAATACTGCATGAAAATGTAAAGTTCATCTAGGTGCTTTTTGCTTGTAAGTACTTGTTTATACTTTAACAGAGGAACTATTTAAAGACTGTGGACAAAGGCTTATATTGTTTGGTTTTGTGTTATTCACTCAGATGGTGAGCTTTAAATATATCAATCTTGACCTTAGATTAAAGTCTACATATCTCTGTACACATTTACGGCATTATAGCATGGCGTTTTTGTTTAAGGGTATGTGGAATGCATTTTTCTGTACTTTACCAACAAAGTACCATTTAATGTTTTTGTCTCATGCCTCATAAAATAAATTTATTGGTTTTTGTACCTCACTGTGTGATTTTTGGTGTAGTTTATAAATCATTATAGGTTTACAAGGAAAGAAACGAGAGTAACTCCACATTAAATGTATCAGATTTTTCTAAATTTCGTATCCATTTCTCATATTATGGTAATAAAATGATGTCGTCGTATTTTCTGCTTTAGGGAAAATTGAAAAAAAGAATCATACCTATTTGATGAGCAAATGCATATTGCTTATATAGGTGAGCAGAAAACATGTTAAGACCACTTTAAAAGTGTGGACACTGGAGAATGTGGAAAGGAATCAGAGCTCACACTGATTCTCCAGTCTCCCTCAACTCAGATGTCACCTAAACCTAGAGGGACAAAGACAATGAACCCAGCCACAGGGGAGAAACAACCTTTGGTATTAACTACACGTGAGGTGCAGCGTGCATTAAGCGCAGTAAACCCATGGAGCGCAGCAGGCCCAGATGGCATTTCAGGCCAGGTTCTAAAGGACTGTGCAAAATAACTGGTTGGAGTTTTCACAGACATATTCAACCTGTCTGTCCTCAGCAACAGCCCCAAAGCACCTGAAAGCTGCCACCATAGTGCCAGTGTCAAAGAAGACAGACATCACCTCCCTGAACGACCAGTGGCCCTCTCTCCGACAGCGAAGAAGTGTTTTGAGAGATCAGTCCTCGACACACCAAAAACTCCATCCCACCCACACTAAACCGACACCAGTTTTTTAGTGAACAGGTCCACAGAGGATGCCATCTCCTACCGTCACCATCGGTCTGACTCACCTGGAGAGACAGAACACATGTGTGAGAATGTTATTTATGGACTACAGCTCGGCTTTAACACAGTCATAACCCAACAAACCCACTGTCAACCTCCACACTGCAAATTATTTGGTTCTTGTCAAAATAAAAAAATCTAACAACTTAGATTTAAAAGTGTTTGATAATTTATCTTGTTTTAAGAGTTAAT
>JAPTYQ010000003.1:2186380-2200907 GCA_029814465.1 Ostorhinchus cyanosoma
TATATATCACGATAATGATGATGAAGTGTGAGGCATAAAGCGTTTTTCCCACATTACCTGGAACCTCACTACAACTGAAGCAGCTTCAGCTACTGGAACCCAGTGGAACCCAGTGGAACCCAGTCTGTCATGAAGTCACTTGAATGCACTTTGTGCTGTTCTCCAGCCTGTTCTCAGTCCACAGCCGGTGCAGCACAGTGGAGGCTTTGGAGGCGGCGGTTTGGGTTTGTCTATCTTACGCACTATCTCCGCCCTCAGGGACAGACTTCTCCGTTTGCAGAGAACCGTCTTTTTTCACGCGCTGTCGTTGAGTCGGAATCAGGTGGAACGGACGGACGGACGGACGGACGGAACCAGTGTCAGTTTAGTACCGGGTTCTCTCCCTCTGGTCTGTATTTTCTCGATTGTTGGGGACGTCGTTACGCCGAGCAGGGTGAGCCACAGATGCTCTCCAAGCTTCAAAGCACTGTAGGTAGAAACCAGGAGGACGGATCTGATCCAACTGTTTGATCTCATAGGAAGCGGCTGTAAATGCCCTCTGGGATGTTGATTTTCATGCGTTCGTGGCATCGGTGCGCACACTGTGCAGTGGCTTAGTGTTGGCAAAGCCCACTGGCATCAGCTTCATCTCAGTCATCTGCATTGATGAAGGTGCAGTGTTTTAACCATTCGTGTCATTACAGTGTTATTACTTCTATGTCATAAACGACAAATGATGAACTGATTGGCGCCGTGGTTCGTTAGACCAAGAGTTGGTTTTACTCAGGATAATAAAGCGACGCAGAGGCTGTTTGAGTCACATGTGCCCAGAGCAAACAATTAAGATGACAAAAGCCATCTTCAGAGGAGATCGTTTTTATTACCGTGGAAACTACACTGGGATCACATCTCCGTTCCTGGATTGCGATAGAGTTGGTGGACAGGGAGCAGAGGAAGACGAAAGGGAGGAGAAACAGAGAGCTGCTGAGCTGCACTTCACAGCCGCTGACAGGAGAGTCTGGCTTCAGTGATGGACTGAGCTGCAGGTGCAGGGACACCTCCAACCTGAAAACAAGCCTTCACACCTGATAAAAGGCATGTACACACACGCGCAGCGCATTCTGCTCATCCCCAGCACCACAGATTGGCTTAAATGAGTAAAACACATCTCTCTTTTACAGAGGACAACACTAGCCTTTTACTCGGAACCCTCTCAGGTCTGCACAAACTGATTCTACCTTTGGTCCCCAGAAAAAAAGTCAACCTGGAACCTCAGCCCTCCTCCCAAGTGCCCCCAATGCTAAGCAGATTCAGTCTGCACCCACAGATGTAACTAAGTTTTTAAGATTTCTACATCTGGGAGCCCTGTGTTTTTGGGTAAGTGCTGCATGCATTTAACTTGGTGAAAATGTTGGAAATATTTCCCCTGACTGACTCCTGGTGATATGTTCATGATGGCTCAAGATTGTCATGTGTGAAGGTGTTTTTTTCTCTCAGGAACTTCCTCAAAAACTCTGAGGTGTTCCTATGGGTACTCATCTGCATCTACACAGAGGACAAGTTCAAGATTGGCTTCTTCCTCCCTTGGTCCTGATAGTCAGTGTGATGCATTGCAGATTGCATGACCTCACATCACAGTGTTCTTTGCACTGGTGTGTTAATTGGCACCAGTATCCCATTTTAGGATGGCTTTGCTCTTTGAAGGCACTTCATTCAACAGAAAAAGACACTGTGAGACATATTTTGCTGGATGTATTTCTACTCAAATATTTCAATATAAGCAGACAGCACCCTTAGAAGAGGTTTGCTGGTTTATCTTGTTTTACTTAATCTGCTAAGAGGCTAAAATGTGCATGTAGTAACAAGAGGCTGCCCAACTTCCTTCAGGCTTATTGTAGTAGAGCCTAAATAGACATTTTGTATGTTTTATTTTTTAATCTGTGTGAATGCACATTTGTGTGGCATATGGCATAAAATTTAAATACCACAAAACTGCATTTCATTATGTGCAATATTTGCATGAAATATTTGCCACTATATCTCTCATGTAGTCTCATGATACAGTATTTCAGTGTGTAAATCTAAAGGTGCTCAAGTGCATTCAGTAATGCCTGACACACTACTGTACAAGCATGCAATGGAAAGACAAAACACAGCATGTGCACTTGGTGCCCCACAGTGACTACAATATTATTTATTCATATGTTATTTGACATCGAATCCCTGTGCAAATCTCCTGCTCCCTTTAAGAGAAACCAGTGGAAATGCTTGGTTGACTGGCAGTCAGTTCCTGTAAGACTCTGCTGAGCCAAACTTTCTTGCCATTTTGCAGATATTTGACTGATAAGTGTATTTTTTCTCATTAGCCATCTCTGGGTGTTGCACATTAAACACCTGCACGGACTGTGTGTGTGTGTGTGTGTGTGTGTGTGTGTGTGTGTGTGTGCGTGGGGGGGGGGGTAAGAAATAGAGAGGAGGTATTAAAGGCCAATTTGGTGTTATTACAAGTTGGAACAATGTCAAAGAGATGAAACTGGATTGGTTGTGCTGTCGCAGCATAGAGATAGTTTACTTCAGGCTATGAAAGATAAAACCATAATTGTTATTGCAGTAAGCATCAATAACGTGATATACATTTTTGTTTTATCTTTTGGATTTGTTTTATTTCCATTTTCAGCTTAAACTGGGAGCCTTAAAAAGTGTTAAATGTGATTGTCCTAAATTAAGACCTTAATTCTCCTTAAAATTGATGATTAATCCTTAAATTTGGCCTGCAAAGGTCTTAAAAATTCCACAGAAAGAATAAATGACACTTCTATATTTGCCTTTGAAATCTTTTTAAGGAATTAGTCAAATGTATAATTTGTTTAGCATTTTCTCATAGTGGACATGGGAAAGAATGAAACCACCAACAATCATTCAGGGGTTCAGGCTAGCCTTTTATGTCTAATGTCTTTCAACATCTTTGTCTCATCTGGTTTTGTGCTTATTTTATTCATTTTCTTTTTGTTTTTTAGTCACTTGAATAAGTGAAAATAAATAAAATAAGATCAACTGTAGACTGATGTAACAAAGGCAAAATGCTTCTTTATGGTCAGAAAATGACAAATAATATAGAAAATCTCACACACCTACATGTAGAACACTTTTTCTACATCAGAAAACACAAAAAAAGTACATTTAGTTAAAAATGTACTTTTTACAGTGTCCTTAATCCCAGTTTTGTTGTCTAAACAATAGTTTGTGAAGTGTACTATCAGTGCTGAATAACTGGCCTGTCTCTGTCCCAAAAACAAAAAATGTACTTTGCAGTTATGATAATCATGATCATATTGAAGGAAAATGATCACAATATATAAAAATGTGTTGGTGTAAAATTATATAAAAATGATCATTATAATTGCAACTAAGAAACTGACCTTAGGAAAAAAAAAACACTGAAATAGAATAAATCAATGAATAGCCACTGTCTGTTGGATATTACTAAGAATGGTCATCTGTGTACAACAAATGACATCATTAGCTTTGGGGGATCTTGTGTTTTTGTTTTGTACATTTTTATTCATCTTAGGTGGCTTATCCAGATATTGTTGGAGGCTGCCCGTCTTCACTTCAGCCTTTTTCCATCACCCTTCACATAATACTGGGACGTAGATATCCAGTTAATCCAATGTCTTGATAGGTCAATATAAGTCTGGCTCAGTCTGACTCATTACCGTGCCAAATGCCTATTTTTCACAACATGAACTTATGTCTCATACCTCATGCATTTCCTCTTTGGTTACCTTTGCTAAAATCCCAAAATAAGGAATCCATGAGTCACTCTGTTCTTGGATTCCTCATAAGCTTTCGAGAATCTGGAGTCTTTTGCCACTCGGCTGCAGTTGTCAGCTGGGAGCCTGACAGCTGGCGACAAGCTGCTTCAACTCCAGCACCAAGTTTCCATCATAATTCTGATGCTCTTCAGCCATCTCCACTGCAATACACGGAGGGGCCTTTTTCATTTCTGCCAACTACAAAAAGGCTTTGTCAGGCTGTTTGAATGTTCTTTCTAAAAAGGAGGAATTCCTGTCAGTGACTGCCTGTCCTGTAATTTTCTCAAATTGTTTTCTTTTTGCTGCAGGCTATTTGACCCCATCTTCTTTTTATAAAGTATTCTTTTAGGAGCTGAATGGGGGGTTGTCTTATATTTCTACCCTCCTGCTAATTGTTCTTCATCCTGAGCCTGTGTTGTCAGGTAATGCAGTCCAACAGTTTGCCACACAAGAATGATCTCCCATCTTTTCTAAACCAAGAAAGAACCAGCAAACCTCTGTCAATGTTTTTCTTCTAATCTGTTGCTAGCTTAGTTTATGTAGCTACTGTCAAATATTCTAAAATATATTATGACAAGGCACCTTGGATTGAATCTGTCATGTTCCACATGAGGTTCAGTTGTCCACATATTTGCTAGAAGGACTTACATATTGTAAAGGTTGTACAAAAACAACCAATTTGGTAGAAAACAATGCTGAAATTTTATGTTTTGGAAAACTATATATAATCTTAAAGCATTTTTTTTATCGAAGGATTTGACAGTGTTTTGCTTTCCCCCAGTTGACACATGGTATTTGGCAGATTTACCAATTAAAGACATTGGCACCAGAAAGTGGAAATCATAACGTAACTCCTGTAAGATTTTAGATTAAAGTGACATATGTGCTTTGGTCAGGGTTAGGAAAAGACAGCAGTTTGCTTATAATTACAAATTACATGTCATCTCATAGTGCACTTTAAGGCCAATATAATTATAGTAATAATAATAATAATATGAACAAAATGACTTCCCCTTTCTGTTGATTAGAAATATTGTCATGATAAAATATATTCATGTCAGTTTTAAATAAGAACAAAAAACTTTCAGTGTTGACTAGAGTTACGTAAAATCAAAGTTTGTAAATTTTTTTGAGTATTTTAGTTATACAATGGAAACATAAATAACCCTAATAACAAAATAGAAATGTTTATTGTAATGATGTTTCACAATATGAAATTATATTATGAAATTTGTCATTATGGTTTTGTCATACCCTTGTAGCAAGTGAACACCTGAATTAATTTTGTAATAAAACATTGGTGCATAAGAAGTCCATTATAGGTAAATAATTGCCCATTGTCATCAATTGTTGAGAATTACCTTGCTTTAACTTCATTAAAGACCGGATATCTGTTAAACTAAAGTCACAGAAATACATTCAGTATATCTGAAATATATCAAGGTAGCTGTAAAAAAAAATCTGTAAATTATAGTTGCAAGTTTTAGTTTTTTGCTACTATTTTCCCCTCAAAGTCACATTGAGAAGCCTATTGTTTGGCTACTATCAGAGCCAAAGTCTGCTGATACCAGCTGTTATCTATTGTTCAGATAGTCTTCTCTAATTTAAACCTTACTAAATAGGGTAAATTAGGCTTGCTATGTTTCTAAACCCCAACTCAATGCTGTCAGCCCTGAAACTGAAGAACAGAACAACAGAATGAAACAGATAATTATTAGCATTCATTTTAAAAGAGATGGTTGAAAAAGACTATTAGCTGTAGTGTAATGCTATATTTGTATGAAGAAATACTGACATCAAATTTATTTACAGAATAGGTGTTATATGTAAAGTGCTTGTCCAGACCTTTTTGTTTTAAATGCATAAATCTTTTACTGCATTAGGCAGCGTTCTAAACTTCTTTCTGAAAAAACTGCTGACAATGTTGATGTTGGAAAGTCTGGAGTTGTATTGTGCTGTCACTTCCACTCCCAAATGAAGTCTATGTGGACTCCAGGACTCCTTTGGGTGTCATACGTATGATTTGGCACCTTTAAAAACTATCTGGTGTTCGATCCATAATTTTTTTCCTCAGTCAGATGGATCTTACATCAAATAGTCTGTATCGTCTAGCCTGAGTTTCATTTTATTTAATACAACACATTTTTCCTGATAGACCGTGCCACTCTAGTTGTGGTTATCAGGTTCACCTAAGAAGACAATGAAATGACTTTGCTTCTCAGTGCTTGACGAAATTTGCTGTTTTACAGAGTCAGTAAAATAGAGCTCAGCATTAGCTTACCTTTGACCCCTTGGGCTCCCATAGTTCCATCTAGTTTTTTATGTTTTTTTTTCTAATTATGGTCACATCTGGCTCCAAAAAGCCAACATGGAGATGGTGAAGTTTGAAACTACTGGTTTTAGAGTGACACTGCAGATACCAGTTGAGAAACAATGTGTGGTTACCCTGTCCATTAATATACAGTCCATGATTTACTACCTCCCTTCCCTGACATGATCCTTATGTGGACTACTGACTACATTTTCAGCAGGTGAGCTATCATATGATCATGTCAAGCAACATCATCATCATATGTGTTACAGCCATATTAAAACATTCAGATATCTTTCATGAAAGTTAGCCAAAATGTACATGTGGACAGAGGTCATTTTCAAGCTATATTGAAATTAAAACGTGTTGCAGAATGTCAACACTTTATTCTGGTGACTGGTTTCTTTGTGCTTATTTTCTCCACATCATGCCTTGTTGGTATCCTGCAAATATAAAAGAAAATAGAACACATGTCAGATATCAAATTGATTTTTCCTGTAGGATTCTTATCTTAATCATAACAACAGCATGTGGTTAAAGATTATCATGACATTTAGCCCACAAATCCATAAAGGGCAGCCATGATCATTTACATGTCCAGTAGTACAACTGCATCATACCGTCTCTTCATGCATCTGTGTCCGTTACTTTTTTCCATTCAGATGTATGTAAACATTATCCTTTATATGTTACCCATATCACTGTTGGGTCTGTTCATCAATCACTCTCTAAAACTAAAAAATGAACTTGTGTGTGCCATTCAGCTGCATGGACACATCGTCAAAGACGTGGCTGCCACATCAGAGTCAGTTTGGGTTGGTTGGTCAAGCGGAGGTTTGCTGTGGTGGACCTGGAGTTTTAACCCCAAGTGAGTCCGTTTTAGCCCCAGCTGAGTCCAGGCTGAGGTTGAAGTACTCGGCTGTCACATTCTTGCTGCTTGTCAAAACTGTGCTTGATTTCAAAGCTGCTTCTTCAGTTTGTCATGGTCCTCTCTGTTTTTAAGTGTGTTTTATGTATCTCCTGTTTTGATCTCCTTTTCAGTTTCCTCTGACCCCACTGTCAGTGAAAAGTTTGAACATACACTTCACACTCTAGTCTCAGTTGTTCTGCTTTTCTCTTTGTCCTCTGCTATGGATTTCCAGTCCTTTTTAGTACACGAAAGCTTTTACAAAAATACCACAATATGTTCAAGATGCTTACTACTCAATCATCTGCCGGCGTGTCACTCACCTTCTGAGCCCTGGTTTTGTCTCGCTCCTAGAGTTTTATTTTGACATTGCTTAGGTTTGATCGCACCATTTGCCTTGTGGCTTTGATAGACTCCCAAATCTTCTTCCTCTGTCTGATGAAAGCAGCCATTTCTGCTCCCTCCAGGGAAAGGAGGAGGAATCATTTTCTGTTAGTGAAGCTTGTAAAGCTGTTGTTTCATTTGGACCATTTACAGACCTACATGGTATTGGAAAAAAACAAAAACAAACAAGAGGCGGAGAATTGTTTTCCTAGAAAGTCTGCTTATTTTAACTATGATGTGACAGCACCTCATTTCTGTCACTGTGAAGAGATTCAAATTGCTGCTTGATCTCTTGAATTCCAGTGATTTAATTTGATCTGCTCATTTACAAGCAAAGCAATAACACCTTTATATACACTGGTAAAAATGAAGGTTGTTTGATGCAGAGCAGCTACAAATATGTTCCTATGGTAACTAGGCCACACTTCTCTTGGCGAACTCACACAGACAGAGGGATAGGCAATAGGCAGACAGAAATACTGGACAACACATGACACACAGCAACTTCACAGTGTGTTTTTTTTATTTTAAGGGTATCCTCCTTTTATCTTTATCTGCTCAGAGAGAAAATTGTGGTTTGACAGCAGCCTTTAAGATGGAGTGATTGCTTCCATTTCAGGATTCTGGAAATCAATTTGCTGTTTTGCTTCTGGTCTTCTAAAAATATCTGTCAGTTTTTCATGTTCCAGCCGTTCAGGTTCTTCTCTGTGGTTCACCCTCGCCCACACTGCCTCTGCTTCCTCAACCCCACCACCCACCTCTGCTTTCAATTTCTGGAGCTCTACCACTTCTGTGCATTTTACATATACTTTATTAAAAGTGATCAGTTCTAAACATAGCACCAAAATGGCTCAGCACACAGATGTGTCACTTGCCAGCCCCGTTGTCAGAATACATTTGAGCAAACCATAGACATGTATATTGTCAATGCAATTCATTGGTGAAGCTTTTTTGCCTTCCATCAATATGAAGGAGGTGTTTTTTGGGGTGGATGTAGATATAAAGAATTCAGGACCTCATCGCCAAAGAGCAGAGTTCACAGCCTGACAAACTAATCTCTGAGTTGCATTTGAATAGTCACATTTGGCTTTTCAAAGGCTGCTAACTCAGTAAGGGTGTTTACACATATTGGAAAAACTGAAAAAAGGTAAAGTTTCATCATTTGTTTTTTTAAGAATTGTTGTTATTGTGTATGTGCGCTGCATCTCGTGATACTTGGCATTGATTGCTTTATAGATGGACGTGCAGCTAATTTGGCTAATTTAACAGCTTCCGTCTTCCATTTGTTTTTTGTCTTTTATTTATCAGTGATAATGACAAAATGTAACTAACCCTAACCCTTGTGGTGGCTCTAAAAGTCCAAACCATCCAATAAGAACTTTCACAGTCTCAAAGAACAGAACCATTGTTCAGTTCAGTCCGGCTTGAATCAGGACTCGGCTGTGTGGTTCTTACTGTGAACCTGGGAAAGTTTCACATTAGCCTCCTGAGACCCAGGAAAGTATAAGTTTTGGATTTTTTTTATTAAATAATTGCCTATATTTGAAACATCATGAGTCAACAGTTTTTTCTAGATGCATTTAAAAATTTTTTTAATCAAATGTCATTTGTGGTGGACAGTTTTGTTTTTTGCATAAAACTGAAACTTTTTTCCTCATACGAGGACAGAAAACCCATAGCTGGGTCTGAAGAGGTTAGACCAAACAAAGAAGGTGTGAAACTTTGTCAGCCATGGTAACAGCAGGTTGAATTGTTTAAAGGAAATATGTCTCAGTAGCCACTTTTACACAGAGATCCTGGGAAAAAGGTGAGATGGTGATCCCACCTTTTTGCCACCATTGACTGATTTCCACAGCCAAGTCTCCCCAGTTTGACATCTTTCTGGCCACGTTGATATGCTTGTTTACTGTACATGGGCTGCACTCATTTTTAAATTGGGGGTCGCACATGCAATATGTCATTAAAACATTACACCTTGTAGAACAAGAAGTGTTCTTTTACATAGCATTCAGTCATGATTTCACCTTTATCACAGCTCTGTCACTACCTCCAGAGGGTAACAGAGCTGTGACAGAGGTGGAGCCAAAGGATCCCACCATTTCCTTTACAAAGATGTTGTTCTGGAATAAAGGTGAAATATTCTTGGAACAGAAGTGCTATGTAAAAGGGGCTAGTGCTTCCTTTAGTATGTTCTGTAAGAGAGGATACGCTGGACCATCCTCAATCAAAGGAGGTGAGACCATGCCATTGCCCAATTTATTATGGTGACAAAATCGGAAAGTCTGAGTGTTCATGAAAATCATAATAGATCTCCTAACATTTACATTGTATAACTTTGGCAATCTAGGGACATGAAACCACTGGTGATGTAAAACATGAAGTCAGGGTCCACTAAGATCTACCAGGGACAAACTACAATACGTACAAACTAGAAACTACCTACAAATTCACAAAAAAATGAGTTTTTGTTACTGTAGAGGATGTCATACATATGTACAAAGGGAGCAGGTTGCTTTTCATAGATTCCACATTGTTGAACACTGGTTCAGTCAGAACAGTTTTTTATGGCCAGAAGGGGGATAGTGAGTTGGTTGCAGCCTACATCTTCACCACTAGACATCACTAAATAAATATCACACAGAGCCTCTAATGTTGCAGACCAATGCCTAATCTGTATTAGTTATGTCTTCATTTTGAGCATTGTTGCATTACCAGGTCGAAGGAAAAACATGCATTAATATTATAAAGGCAAAGGTTAAACTGTAAACTACATTTTTAAAATTCAATATAAGAACTTAAATTTAATTCAGTTCAGTTTAATTTTAGTGCCAAATCATGATACATGGTTTTCTCATGGCACCTCAGAAATTGAGGCCAAGCTCTTAACCTCTGAGAGCAAGCTCTTAAGAATGATGATATGATGAATGATTCATGCAATTTGTGATTTATATGGAGAAATTTTAACAGGATGCAGTACAGATCCAAATGCAGACCTCAAACACAGAACCTAAGTTGAAACAGTCTTTAGTAAGTTCTGAATACAGAAACACTAACTGTGCAGTAAGTCTCAGAATTTAAGTGTCCAAAAAGCACTTAACCTACAAAAACAACAGAGATAACACACAGAACCACACTGTGTGGGAGTACAAGCCCAGAGAATACTCAAGGCTTAGAAGGAGCATGTACAGCCGATGTCGGGGACAGGCGAGGGTCAGAACCAGCAGCTTTGTAATCGGAGGCAGAGACAGGGCCATAGTCCAGGGGAGAAGGCGAGTTGGTAACCAGGGAGGAGGCGAGAAGACAGGGTCAGGCCAGGCGGGTCAAAACCAGGGGACAAAGGCAAGCAGACGTGGTCGGGTAGGCGTAGGTTCGGGCGAAGAGCAGAGTAGAACTGGTCAGGACCAGTTGGAGTCAAAAACGGCAAGACAGAAACAGAAAAATGCCCAAAAAGCTACAACAGGTAAAGCAACAATCTGGCAAGTGAACAGGGACCAGAGTGGAGAATAAATACACCCTCACCTGATGAGCAGCAGCTGTGCTCACGGGTGAGAATGATTGGCTGATTAGAGTGGGAAAGCACAGAAGAGAGAGAAACCAGATCACAGGCAGCCATGACAGCCGTAGCATCCGGAGGTGTCCTGCAAGGCAAAAGGAAATAGGAAAGAAAAATGAGAGCACTATGTTGTAACTTTTCAATGACACAATCAGTGTATTCCCTCTGAAAAGTAGATGATATGACAAAGGAAGATTGATCACAAGATTGATTGATCTAAGATGTGAGTCTTATCATAGCTTATTGTAGTTTCACCACATTGGACATACCAAACATCTGGCATATTCAAACTCTGTATGAATTCTTCTTCACACGTTTGCTTGACCTTATATTTTCCATCAAGGTGAAGTGATTTAAAAGGATGGGATGTAAGGAAGGTATGTGGTAATGTGTTGTCTCTGCTAGGGCTGTGAGAACAAAATTGCTTCATTTTTTTCCCTCACAGCTCTGGTTTGGGAATTCTTGCAGCTTGCTCTTGACACACCATCCAGGCAGAACGTTTTTCTCATGCCATGTCCAAGATCAGAAATTCGAAATGGGTGTGGTTAATGCAGAAAATCTTTTATGAACAGTTAAAATGTTTTATGATCAGTTAAAATCTTTTAACTTCAGTGGACACATCTGAAAAGGTTGATTTGTAGATCTGAGCTTCAGAAACATTGAGATGATATATTTCTGTTTGTATAAAAATTAAATAAGTATCTTTTTATTCTGGTGAATGGGTTGGACTTTCTCCTTTTGGTGCTCCGTTTTTAATGGCATATACTTTGCATGCTCACATTGTTTTGTTCATCATCCTCAAAGCACAGTTAGTTTCTGCACTTATTTATTTTCAGGGCCTAGTTTGACCATGTTGAATCCAAGATTCTATTTTCAGTCAAGGGGGAGGTAAAGTGCATAAGAAAATGATGTAAAATAATTCTCCTTGCATTTAAAAGCAGTACATGAGTTGGAAGCTATGAATTTTTTCGCTAGCTGATTTTCTAAATCCCAGCAGTCTATTCGTTTGTGTGCTTGGAATCTCCAATGTCAATCTGTGTTTTGTAAATCACTGCTCACACTTTAACTGTGTCAAATCTCCTGGGGCGATGCTGCCAGCTTGTCAAAGAGCCACTAGGGTTTGACATGGTGAGGTTTTTGCTCCTGTCAGTCTTGTTTGGACAGTTTGCAGTTAATGAACACCCTTAACTTTCTCTGCACATTCTGTCTGTGGTTTTGCAGCAACTGTGATGCAGGTTGAAAATATATGACAGGAGATAAACCACCACTGGCCTACAAAAGTTTAAAAATCTGCTCTCATTTTCACAGACATGACCCAAGTCCCACTAAAGGTTAGGACTAGAGCCATATTATCTTCTTCACCTCTTGTTGTTTTCTGTCTGTGCTGAGAGATTATATTGTGATGTACTACAAATTTCTACTCTCCTTCATTCAAAAGTCTGCTAGATACAAAATTAGTTTGATTGCAATAGCAGTCTGTACAATTATATAATCAATATATAAAATGAGGGTGCATACTTTTTTTGGTAGATTTACCCCCCCCCCCCATTTGTATGCTAGTTTGTTTTTATCTAATAATTTATGTATTGTGTTGATTTTACGAGTAAAAGGACAATATTGTCTGCGGAAATCCTCTCTAAATTGTATAGACCTACTTTGCAAGTAGTTCAGTGAATTTAGACATTTTCTTAGTGATAATGCTTCAGTTAGTTCCTTGGTGCCACTGGGGGGGGCAGCATATTGTAATTCCAATGGTGTGATAGGAAACAAATATTCCAGACCTTCTGAGGCATCTTTTTTCAGGCTCTCCAAAATTTACCCCAAGACTGGAGGGTTTTGCCTTTTGGTTGTGCCCCATGGCACATTAGTCTAGAGTCAAGTTGACCCATAAAGATCCAGTGCTTTTGTGTCAGTTTCCAAATACATTTTTCTCTCTATTTAACCTTTCTTAAGTGATTTATTACAATTTATTAAAATATTATGCTCTGTATGTTGCTTTTTTTTCAGTGAAAATAAGGTATTTTACTAAATTTAATTCGCTGGTTATGTAGATGTTCATAAAAGCTTAGATTAAAGTTGAGGATTATTATATCAAAAACAGAGAAAACTGCAGAAAAAGGGACTTTTTCAAGAAATACATCATTAACTGAACGTATACCAAGCATTTCCATCCACTGTCACTGATCCAACTCCATGGGTTTTACTGGTGAGTCAGTGTTGTAGAAGATGACAGTGTTTCCACGGTAACTACGGCGCCTCTGAACATCCAAATGGGTCATATCCGATGACCATGAAAAGATGACAAACTGACATCGATTATTTACATGTGTTGATAAGATTAGTGGATCAACAGATGTTAAACAGTTTAGATCAGTAGATGTTTTTTGTCACCAGTGGCTGTTTGGGTCTTTATGGGTTAAAGTTAGTTTTTGATCCCATTTGAATTACAGCCTCATTTACTCAAGAAAGTTGTAGTATATGGATAAGCTATGGAGGTACCAGACTGTGGAAATATGTATATGTATATGTATATGTATATGTATATGTATATGTATATGTATATGTATATGTATATGTATATGTATATGTAAAGACTGCAGTCACAGAAGTGGCATCAACATATCTGTCTCAATCCATGATGTATTTCGAGTTGTTGAAGATGTCTGAAGTTTCAACGTGACCAGACATTTGATGATTTTCATGATCACTGTTCATATTTTTCTGAAGTTCGGTCCCATGGAACACAGCAGAAGGGGCGTAACTTTGGCTCTGTTTGGTGTTTTCATTCAGGTTGGGGCTTAAAACCTGTGGCTTGTGTCAGTCTCACCTATCTGTCTATTCAGTCTTTTGATTTGATTGATGAGAGCTACAGAAGAAAGAAAGAATTTTCAAATTTTTTCTTTCTTTCTTCCCTTGTTTTTTTGGCTCCTGCATCTTTAAAAGTTTAACAATCAGGGACAAAAGGAAGTTGTCAAAATGAGCAAGTCAAAATTCTTTCAATCAATTTAAAGTTATGATTCATATTTGTTTGCAAGTACATTTTGTATTTATGTTGGTTTCATTCAGTTATTAGAAATTTGCATCATTTTCCAACCCATAGTAACACTGAATGCATCTCAATCAATGAAATAAATGATATCATGACAGAAATGATTAACTAGTCATTAGTTAATATGGTAGACATAATCACCAACTTTTAAAAATATTTTAGTATTAATCTTTACATAAGGTGGAGATGGGGGTGGAAGGAAATTTATGTTTTATTTAGAGACACAGAACTTATGTTTTTGTCACTCTTTCTGCTTCAGTGTTGCATATTTTAAGTTACATCTGAAACGTGTTATTAAATTTAATACACTTGTGGTTAACCCACTTGTTGGTTGCTCACTTTTTTTGGGTTGTTTTTGTTGATTCCTCACAGTAGTTGCAAAGTTATTCCATTAGTTTTTTGTTAGTTTTTTTGTTTTTCACTGATAAATAGTTTTAATGATATTATGATAATATAGTAAAATTATGCCAAACTAGAATGGATGGTTTATTGTTAAGTTTTTGCAGTTAATACCCACTGACATTTAGGG
>JAPTYQ010000003.1:2234519-2250029 GCA_029814465.1 Ostorhinchus cyanosoma
GATAGATAGATAGATAGATAGATAGATAGATAGATAGATAGATAGATAGATAGAGACTACACATTTAAAGCAGACAAACAAGATAAGAAAACAATAAAAGCGAAGTGCAGATAGTAGAATGAATAATGAACATGAGAGGGAGGAGAAGGAGAATGACTGGAATGTAAACATGAAACTATTGCTTAGTGTGTTATATTGCATCTAAATGAATGAACGATGCTGGAGTGAGTTTGTTTATGGTATGAGTTGAATAGTCTCATGGCGTCCAGGTAACAGCTGTTTCTGAGTCTGGTGGTTCTGGCTCTGATGCTGCGGAGTCTTCTGCCCAATGGGAGGTGGACAAACAGGGCTGGTGGGGTCCTTCATGATGCATGAAGTCCTTTTCCTGCTGCTGTAAATGTCACTGACTGTAGGCATGCGATGGTTCTTTGTGCAGAGTTTCGTACAAGTCTTTCTGTCTGAGCTGAGCAACTGCCGTACCACACAGCGGTGCAGGGGGTGAGGATGCTTTCCACTGCCCCTCAGGAGAAGGCTGTCAGGACAGGCTTGTTCCGTTCAGCTTGTGTCAGTCTCCAAAGGAGGAAGAAGCAGTGGTGGGCCTTCTTTACAAGACAGAAAGTGGTCTTGTTCCAGGTCATATTGTATGTTAATAACAACTTTCAGAATTGTATGTTGGATAAGACAAGGGACTGCAGGAACACCTGGACAGGGTGAAGACAACTCTGATGTACTGAGGTGAAGGGGGCTCATAGCAGCGGACTATCTAGACCCAGGTCCCCCATCCCTCAGACAGGCAGCTCCGCCTGCTGCTCATTAACCTGTTCATTAACAATTACAGTTGCAGGCATTTCCTGGGTACATTAAAAACAACAATACATCATCATATGAAAACAATACAATAACTTGTATTCCCAACATTTCTTTCCCAGATGAAAACAGGTTCATTTTCTAATTTCGGATTCTGCTTTCAAATCAAAAGTGAGATCTACATTCCATTTTAGTATTTTGTCCTGGCATGAGCCATGTCACCTGAGTTCAGACATTACCTTAAATGGTACATGGAATCAGAAAGTACAAACATGAGGAGAGTTTATTACTTTGAAGATGTTAAAACTCACTGCTTTCTTTTGTAAACATCAAGCTCAGTTCACTTCATACATTTACTTTATATTATAACCTTCTTCTCTGTCTTAACTCTCATCACCAGATTTGGACCAAAGGAGGAGTACATGTATTTTATGAATGAATTCCTTGAAATGGAATGGGGCTCCATGCAGCAGTTTCTCTATGAGATTTCCAACATGGACACTGGAGGAAACGCTGGAGGCTTCGAGGGCTACATTGATCTTGGCAGAGAGTTGTCAATGCTCCATAGCTTACTGTGGGAAGTCATGGGCCAGCTTAGCAAGGTTGGTAAAATAACCAGGTGACTTATCATATTAAATGAAATATGTAACATCTTTGCATTGTCAAACTAAAAGAAGGTAAGAAAATTTGAGTTTTACAGCTTTTATCTGCCAAACAAAGGATGAATATTATTTAAAATCATCAAAATCAGAGGGGAAAGGAGTAATATTCAACTGTTCTTGGACTGTGACAATAGACTGTTGTATTTTAATGATCTTCATATCCAAATTTTCTCAGAAGTTGAGAAGTTTTGTTTCATTAATGAATTCCATGGATATTTTCCCCCAGAATGAATTCACTGTACACAGAACAGCAGAGGTTACTAGTCCTTGGACCACAGAACAGTGCTGGGTGACACATCAGTTGCTGAATGGATGATATAGCAACAAGTTTATCTGAATTCACTTCTGTTTGGTTTGTGTAAATTGGCTTAAGAAGCTCCAAATGGGATATTATTTGTTATGATGTGGCCCTATATAAATAAAGTAAAATTAATTGATTGACTGATTGAACTACAGTCAGCCTCTGATTCATCTTTTATCATTCCTACCTATCTGCCTATCATACATACCAATCAGGCAAATGTTAGACGACGTCAAAGATGTAGTTTGTAGCATTTAGGGGGAAACACAGTGGCACTTCTATTCAGCTGATTAGGGTAGAATCACCTGAAAATAAGTGCCCCTGTGTATTTCTTACCTCAATTTTTAAAAAAATATCAAATAGGGATGATTATATCAAACAAAAGTATTTTGACAGTCAATAGCCCCTTTTACACAGCATTTCTGTTACAGAAATATTTTGCCTTTTTTCGGAATGGCGTCTATGTAACTAAATGGTGGGATCATTTGGTCCCACTTTTATCGCGGCTCTGTAACGCCTCTGGAGGTAGTAACAGAGCCATAATAAAGGTGGAATCACGATTCCAGAATGCTATGTAAAAGGAACAGCTCTTGTTCCACAACCAAGGTGTGATGCTTTGATGACTTATTGCATGTGCGACCCCCACGCTAGTGGGATTTAAAAATGAGCGTGGGTTGTGTACAGTAAAACATATCAATATGACCAGAAAGATGTTTAACTGGGGAGCTGTTGACACTTCGGGCAGAGGACTCTATCCATGCAAAGATTTGTGGAACAGTGGAAGACACTGCTACGCTAAGGGTATTTCCGGTGCAAAAGTTATATGTCACACTGTATACATCACTGCCCCTTTGATTCTGGAATGCAGGTCCGCAGTGTAAATGTCCAGCCTGTCTCATGTCTGTTACTCCTTTGGCTTGGCTGTGGATCACCATCTCACCTTTTTTCTGGGATGTCTGTGTAAAAGTTGATGGTGGGATGTAAATTAACAAAGCATATGCAGTCTGCAACCTCACCACTAAGTGCCACTGACTCTTACATAGTGTGCTTTTAACTTTGATTTAAGGCACTTTCACATCTACCCTATTTTGTCTAAAATTGTTTTGTCAAATTGAATTTGCAGGTGTGGTTGTGCACTTTTTGAACAATCATAGGAAGTTACACAAGGCTACTTTTTTGTTGGTAACAAAAAAAAGATAAACAAATAGACAAAATATCCAGCTATCTGATGCATGCCCCGCTTTTAAGGGAGAGCTCATGTAGATGATGGCCAGATATATTATGCTGCTTTTCACGGTCTCAGTTCAAGTCAACTAAGGATTGAGTTTGTATATTCATATAATTGGAAAAATGTGTCAGATACTGTATCTAGTATCATGTGTGCTAAAGCCCCACTAAATATGATGTTTTTCATCATAGATCTCTAAAAGCATTTTGCAGAAAATTTTTGAGGAGGATCTTTCTTGATAAATCAACTACAGATTTGAATCTAATCAAATATATTTTCCCTTGAAATAATACCAAAATATTATTATATTATATTATATATTATATTATTTTAGTTTGAGTTTTAATTTTCAATCTCCATTTTTGTGTTGCTTCTAACCCCAGTGGTGCGGCAGATATTACAATATGTTAATGTTCCGTTGCTGTGACAACCAGAGGGAGTAATGTACTTGCAGTGGAAATGCAATGTACAGATGCCAAAAGCAAATAAAATTTAATTAAGTTAAGGCAAGCGATATAATGTCATAGATACATGCACTTCAGTGTGAACTTTGTGGTGTGGCAACACCCTAAAAGGCATCAGCATTACCTTATCAACAAACAATTCACATTTTTTTCTCAATCATTTCTTTTTCAGTCATGCCCCTCTGTCACCCACTGCTTCATCCACTGTTAGTCATGTTTTGTGTCTATTAACCTACCTTTTTCATGCTGCAGGATGCAATTCTGAAACTGGGACCACTACCACGTCTGCTGAATGACATCAGTGTTGCTTTGAGGAACCCTCAGCTCCATATGCCTACAAATCATCAACCTGACCGACCCAAGGACCGACTTTTCTCCCGACCGTCCTTTAACCGCCTCATGTCATCTGATTTCCAGAGCCTTATGATGCGTGACTTAAACAGGTATCTCCTCTGGTTTCTGCGCCTGTAAATTTTACTTGTCACCACTGCCATGTTTGAAAGTGGACCTGCATGTCCTCATGTGCGAATAGTTTGTTTGCATTTATGGTCACCTTATGGATCAGTGCTTTATTCAACTGTCACAGTCTCATATCTGTAATTGACAAGAAAGTATAAAGAGACCAAAATTAAATTTGGCCTGGAATTTCCCCTTCTGGGACAAATAAAGGTATATCTTATCTTAAATGCGTGCAATTGAAAGTTCAGTGGCTAAAAACACAATACAGATGTATTTCCCTCTCTAGGCCTCTTATCAACCTGCAAATGCAAGCACCATCTTTTCCTAGTCTGTCTTACTCTTCTTCTCACTTTACTTCACTGCTCATACTCTCATTGTCAAGAGACATTTATTCTCATTATATCCTAATGGTTTAAATAACAGCATTTTAATTGAGAGAACAGCAACAACACCATAGTCATCCCACTGCTGTTATTTTGTCTTCTACTATTTTAAGTCCCACCCACCAAACATTTGTCAGCTGGGAACAAATATCTGCACAGTTTTCTAGAGGAAATTGAGTTGAATTTGCTGTAGGCATGACAGACAGTCATCCAACCAATCTCCTCAAAGCTTTAATCCCAGAGGAATTGAGCTGCGATTGACAGGATGGTGTGATGTCTTTTCATCTATATTTGAACATGTTTCATTATGTAACAATTACATAATGAAACATATACTGTAGTGCTCCTGACAGGTTTGTAAGATTAAAAAAAAACAACCTCTAGCTCTTTGTTATTAAGGGACCTCTTGCATGAGTTGTTCATGCCAACCTATGTGTACTTTGATTTGTATGCACATTTCTCATGAATCCCACAAAGGATTTTCTTTTTTTAATGCATGAGTAGAATCATCCATAATTTTTGTTTTGCATCATTGTGCATCTTCACATCATCAAAGCTGATTTCAATGTGAATGGATGGAACAATAATGAAAAGAAAGAATGATCCTTTAGTGTATCCATTGGTGCAACAAACAAGGTGAAAATGGTGTAAAAGATGGAACAAAATAGTCTCTAATTTCATGCTTATTTTCTTAGTTTTTCATTTAATTAAACCAGAACAGACAAAACAATCTGAATTCTCATCCATCCATCCATCCATCCATCCATCCATCCATCCATCCATCCATCCATCCATCCATCCATCCATCCATCCATCCTCTGAACCACTTTATCCTTGAGAGGATTGCAGGGGTGCTGGAGCCTATTCCAGCTACCCATGGATGAAGGCGAGGTGAATTCTTATTCAACAAAGAGAAAACAATTAAAGTAAAGAAATGAACCCAAATTTTCACATTCACCAAATGATGTAACATAACAAATGTGATGTACAATACAAGATACATGAAAGAAAATGAAAATGAAAGATGGAATAAAATGAAAACAACAGAAGATGCAGCACTATGAAACCTGTATAAAGACAAAATGAAAAGAGCATAAGAAATACAAGATAAAAGCCTGAATTTTAGACAAGGGAATACAAATACACTGAAAAAGACTGGGGGTCATGGACACTGCAATGCAGTGGCGGTGCAGCCCTCCCTCACCAGTCAGGGAGCAGCTCCATGTTGGCGGCGCTCGGTTGCTGGGGGCGCTGGCAGCCCTCCTCAGTGTGGGTGGCTCCCTGTGATAGCGCCTCCTCTCTTTGGTTTATGGTCCCTCCGTGCTCAGCCTGTTTCTTTTATATACTTTCGTTTGTGTGTGTGTATGTGCACGTATATGTGGGTGTGGTGGCGGTTGGTGGTGGTGGGGTGTACTGATTTTATATTTAAAGCACTTTGTGCTACATTTCACTGTATGAAAAGTGCTATATAAATAAAGATTGATTGAGATTGATTGAATCTCATAACACTATCCCCACTCTGGATGGACATTATTCTAGAATTCTAATCCAGAACATATTCATGCAAGACTACAGTCCTTGTAGCAACATAACATGCAGATTTCAAGTCCATTGTTTGTGAATGATAGTGAAAAGTGTCCTGGCTCTTACAAAGAAGCAGTTCATCCTGTGACTGTGTACTTACTAAGGTGGTGCACAAATCATTCTGAGGAGAGCACTAGCATAGGGCATATGGAATAACTCACAATCCTGCTTCTTACCAGAAGACAGGACAAGTGCAGTATAAAATAATGACCTGACACTTATGTTGTTTTTCTTTTTGTTATAATTGAACATTAATGAACTATCTTAGTTTTAAACAGCACAGTCTGTAACAGTTGTCTTTACTTCAACTCAAATAACCCAGTCTCCTTAAATCTTCTTGTTTTCTTCTTTTCTTCAAATGTAACTCTTGGACACAGTCCTTTAACTTTTGACCTTTAACTTTTAACTGTCCATGAATTCTTCTGCTCACTGAGCCACCCACTCACCCAACCTGACCAGTCGTCTCCACTAGCGGTTCAGCCTTTGAGGGCATTGGTTCTGCTGATGTCTTGCCACCTTACCACCCCCACTCTCCGTTAGGTCCTCAGAAACAGGAGAGTCCAGGCAAGGAGAGATGGAGGGCTGTGTGGCTGCAGTTGTGGGGATGTCCACTTTTCCGTCTCATGAGCTGAAGCTGGAAGCTCCCTCAGCATCCTCAGAGTAGAACAGTTGTGGCAGACCCAGACCAGGGTCTGTAGGATCCTTGTCCAATGCAGGAGGTGGCACCGCCATCGGCATCCAGTTCTCGGCCTGTTGGATGACCCAGATGTTGTCCAGGGGATTGGGATAAAGTTTCAGCTGGTCATGATGCACTACTTTAACTTTGGTCTTGGGGCTTTTCTGAAAGCGATACACCAAATCATCCAACTGCCCCAGGATGAAGAATGGTCCTTATTATAATGGGAGGAACTTTTTGACTTTGATCTTGACTTTCCTTGTGCTTTTGATGAGTTGAATCATTCAACTTGGCCGTCGTACCGGGGTTGGAAGGGTGTGGTGTGCCTCTTCTCAATACCAAACAGTGTGCACATTTCACGGAACACTTTGGACTCAAAGTTCCATCCTTCATCACTGTGCAGCGACTGCGGTGCCCCATAGCGACATGCCCATTGAGAAGCAAGCACGTCAGCCACCATTACAGCCTTGTCATTGGGTAGGCAAAAAGCTTCCACCCATTTAGTGAAATATTCCTGAATGACGAGCATATATATGTTTTGGGGCTCTGTCTCATTCAGTGGGCCCATAATATCCAATGTAATACGCTCCACTGGGGCTCCCAGGGGAACCATGCCTAAAGGTGATGGTACTGCCTGGTGTTGTTCAGTTGACTGAAAATGGGCAAATTTCTTGGTCAGGGTGTGGAGTGGTTCAGCTATGGTGACAAAGTCCCTCACAAACCGCCAATAATATGATGTAAGGCCAATGAAATGACGAACCTCCTGAACTGATGTGGGTGTTAGCCATTCCTGAACTTTCTGAACTTTGTTGGGGTCGGTTGCCACACCATCCTCAGAGACGATGTGGTCCAGGTAGGTAACTTGATGGCAGAAGAGGCAGCACATAACAGACTTGAGTTTCAGGTTGGATTGGTGGAGTCTGTCAAAGACCAGACTCAGTCACTTCAATATCTTTGGCACATCCCTGCCCAGCACAATTATGTTGTCCAGATAGACCAGGCAAGTCTCCCACTTCATACCAGTCAGAACATAATCCATCAGTTGCTGGAATGTTGCTGGAGCGTTACACAGCCCAAAGGATATAATATTCCGCTTGAACAGTCCATGTCTGGTGAAGACAGCGGCTGCTTTTCTTGCTCTGGGGGTCAGTTCAACTTGCCAGTAGCCAGATGCAAGGTCCAGCGTACTGAATCACTTGGCAGTAGAGAGTGTCCAATGTGTCTTGGATGTATGGTAGTGGATATGCATCCTTAATAGTACAGTCATTCAGGGCCCTATAATCTATGCAGAAGCGATATGTTCCATCCTTTTTGCATACCATAACTATAGGTGATGCCCAGGTGCTGTGGCTGCTGCATGCTTGACTTGCCTCCAGGCTAAGTTGAATCTGTTGGTGAGCAGTCTGTTGGTTATCCCACACCATTCTGCATGGCGGCTGCTTGACTGGAGCACCTGGTTAGATTATGATATCATGCTGAACCAGGCTGGTGCAGCCAAGATCATTGGGACCCGTGGAGAATACACTGCCATAGCTGGACAGCAGTTGTGCTAGTTGAAGTTGCTCCTCAGCATTAAGCTCAGTAGAATTCTGTTCATAGAGCTCCTGCAGGTGCTGGGGACAACAGGGGAACTGCTGACAGTCTGTTCAAGTTGGGCTGTGGTCACTGGAGGCAGGACTTTAGCAGGTTGAAGGACCCCAGCCCCTTTTTTTAGGGTTACAGCCGTGCCCCCTTTACTGGGTTGCGTTTCCACCACTGCACAGGCCGCTAGCACCTTATGTCTCTCCACAAAACCTTTAATGGGGCTTAGTAACACCTCCCCTTTGGCCAGCCTCCCAAAGTGGGTGTTGTCTGGTATCACACACTCCTCTGCGGCTTCCAGCAACACAGTCCCTGCCACTCTCACTGCAAGTGTTCTAGGTTTGCTTTGCGGCTTGAAGTATGACACCTCCTCCCCAAACAGCACTATACGATGCTTTCCAAAATCAAGGTGTGCATGGGCTTGAACTAGGAATGGGTGGCCAAGGAGCCCCTCTTCACCAGCTTTATCAGCAAACAGGAAATGCACGCTCACCTGCTGGCTCTTAATCTGAACAAGAACATAAGCTTCACCAAGGACAGGTACTGTATATCACCGGGGCCAACACCAAGCAAAGTCTTTACCACAGATGGGTGAAGGGAAGGTCAAACATCCGGGTGAATAGCATTGTAGTGACATAGAGGCAGCACATTTTTCCTTGTCCCACTGTCTAAAACAGCACATACTTCCAGCTCATGTATCAGCATGTAAATGCTCATTTCCTGACCTTGGGGCTCAAGGGGAAGTACAGTGGGCTTTCAGGGGAGGCTGGTGAAGCTTGGGCTTTGATGCTCTTCTTTGATGAGGGGAAGTTCCTCTTCATGTGGCCCAGGCCTGAGCAGTTGTGTCAACGTATTTCCTCCAGCTGAAATTCTCTATCCCCCTTTCCCCTGTTTTTTGGGTGATTGAGACTGTGCAACTGAAATGTAGGTTTCCAGCTTGTTACTGGGGATGCAGCAGCCAGTTCTGGTCCCTCCACCTCACTGCCTTCTGTGATTACAGCTGCTTGGGGCATCTGTTCAGCCATATTACGTGTCCCTGTGTGCATGAGGATGGTTACATATGATGCTGCTCGCTTGGTGGTTTCATGGCAGTGGGCAATGTCATGGGCTTGGGCTAGTGTGTGGGGCCACTCTTCTAAAAGTCTCTGAACAATCTCTGTGTCACCCAGGGCATTAGTGAAAACCTCTATACCTATGCTGTCTTGCTCAGTCTCTGTTCTGTCACTGTAAGCTACAGACACTTTACCATATATGTCATCCCTCAAAACATGAAGAGCCTCTCCCACTTGGTGGACACACTGTCTGAGTTTAATAGCCACCACAGCTGCATATTCTGAAGAAGGACTGTACGCAGTCTCTATGTCCTCCACCGTGAAGACCGAGGATTTCTATGAATGATGGCCCCTGCGGCTCCCATCAGGGAGAACTGTAACTGGACTGCCATTGTCTTCTCCGAGCAATGATTTGCCTTTGCACAGCTGTCAAACCTGCATAGAAATTAATTCCAGAAAGCGATGCCATCATACTGACCAGGACATAAGGAAGGGAGTCTCTCGCTGTGATCATAGTCATCCTCACTCTCAGATGAAGGCTGGTAATAAGCGCTAGGAGGCTGTTGTTGGCATGACTTGGGTTGGACACATTTGATGGGAGGCTACTTTAATTGCACCATTTCTTCAGGTGGGTTATAGCTGGGGGTGTGCAGTCCGGTGACAGTGAAATGTGGGGGTTGACAAGGGACAGGGGTGCTTTGGGTGAAACTGTCTTGATGCAAAGGGGAAAATGGATTGGTGTGAGGGCCTAAAATTTTGGCAAAAGGGGGCAAAATTGCATATTGTTGCTTTAATGACTGGCAATGTGCTTGGTGACTGGCCTCAATATCTTTAAGAAAGAGGTTGGTGCTTGACCACTTTAGCTGTGGGGGGGGTCATACTGGGATTCAGTCTCTTTGGCACATTTTAACTGGCTCCTCTTCACAGACAAAGGGCGTGTCTATACTTCCCGTTTCTCTTTCCCACACAATCCATCTGTACTTCTAATGTATTCTCGTTAGCTACCATTAACATCATGAACAGGTCTGAGTTGCTAGTGACTTGGCTACACATATCTGCAACAGCTGGGAATTGGCTGCAGGCCACCATGTTAGCTGCTCGGCCAGCTTTAGCAACAGTGAACTTTAGCCCAGCTTAATTGTCCAATTTATTTCACCGTTGTCCGCTCACCACTACTCTTTTGTTGGAACGTTGCAACATCCCTTCGTGGTTGCTAGTGTTAACTGCTCCTGCTTGACTTGTCCGACCGTAGTCAGAGACCACTGAGGAGAACTCCTCCAGGGCCGATGTCGGGGATTGACTCCCTTACCAGCAATGGAAACAGCAGACTCGGCTCCTTTTGATCTCAATTAGCGGCTTTACATGGAAAGTGTACATGGACATTAGCATACACTTTTTCCTTTGTCACTCCTATATATGCACACTCAAACACTGCCGCTCCCTCACCTGTCTCAACCACTCACCCATACGCACACGCACGCGTCACCCACCACTCTTGCACTTAAAGGAACACACACACCAATCTCATAATAACAGGAAAACTAGAAAAGCACTCGGAGAGCGCAGACCTCCACCAAGCACAACAATTAAGAAAATTTTTGGCCCCATTTGCCACAATGTTAACGAAAATTTCAAAGTGATCCAGAATCCAGGATTTCTTCCGGATCACCCCCAAAAACTAATCGACTCCTCCTTTTGCCATTTCAAACTATCCCTGAAATTTTCATAAAAATCTGTCCATAACTTTTTGAGTTATGTTGCTAACTAACGAATGGACAAACAGACAAACCCAGGCAAAAACATAACCTCCTTGGTGGAGGTAATAAATTCCTGGTTATAAAAGTTCCTTTGAATCTGGTGAAAAAGGGGCTAATGTCTTCACTCATTGTCTGTTAATTGAAATTCCAGTGATGCTACTACTCCAAAAAGCCCTGGCTCTTATAGACTTACATTGAACTAAAAATAATAAGTCAATATTTTTTCTCATTCTGGTTTCATCCCTTTCAGCTTGACTCCAGGTCTGTATGAGCACGCTCACCCAAGTCAGAACTTCATAGAACCACTAAATTAAATAAAAGCATTTTCTTTCTTGGCAGTCAGCTCCACTGTAGCTGTAGTTAATATATTACACTCACAAGACTGTAAAATAGCTTTGTAACAGAATGTGCTTGATGAAGTTTTACTGAGTCACCAAGGTAGCACTTAGCATTAGTATTAGCATTAGCTCACTTCTGCCTGTCCACAAATTTTATGCAGTCTGTGCTTTTGTGCTTTTAGTGCATATCCATTCAGTACTTCTATTTTAGACATGAAATTGTTATGTTACTGGTTCTGTTACTGGAGTGTATAAAGGAATAGTGAAAAGAGTGCATGGCATGTCTTGGTATTATGGGTCCTCAATAAGAAACCAGAAGAGGAATGGTGGGAATCTACAGTATAACACAGGACAATCCAGCTTCAAGCACGACTTCTTAAAAGTACAGTGTGTAACTACCCTACCCTAGGTGGCAGCAAATAACTGAATAAATGCAAAGACAGCAAAGACAAAAAGCCTTGTCTGTATCTTTCACGATTTTCAAATACTCTGTTTCCAAAACCTGCCAAAATGATGAGCACCTCAACTTCTCTGTCATCACTTCCATCGAGCGATGAGGTAAGTGTAGAAAAATAAACACGTTCATGAATTCAATGTGAAAAAATTTAAGATATCATTTGTCATGTGAATGTCTTAAAAGAAAATGATTTTGGTTATTCTAGTTGTACCGTTTTTTTGTGATTTGATGATTCTGGTCGTTCATTTTGCTCTAGAAATAAAATCTCTAAAGTTACATATTTTAGGGATTCAGTGTTTGTTCTTAAGTTGAGGTGAGTTGAGTTGATTTTTTAGTAGTGTAAGCAGTGTCCTACGAGCAGAGGGAGAGGCAGAAGCGGGGGTAAGGGTAGTAGTGGGGGTCGAGGGAGAAGCAGAACTCCAGCTGGGCCAGGAAGGAGACCCACAGCAGAGGTGGACAGAATCTCAGACTTACAGAGACTTCAGCATAAAAGAGTGGAGGTTTGTAGAATAACGTCTTACTATTTCTTTGTATTTTTTCCAAGTGCATATAGGCGATAGGCTATGCAAGTAGGCTTATGGGCTACATCACTCAATGTTTTGTGCAACTAATTTATGTTGTGTATGTCTAAATAAAATTGTTACATATGATCTGTAATGCTGCTTAATTCCTGTAGCCTGTAGATGAAATTAACATCTCATCAAAGTAAAAGTATTACTTGAGTCATTATTTACACAAAAATAATAATTATCTTTGTATAAATAATGACTCAAATAATACTTTTAACCTGTTCTCACTGGAGTGCGATTTTAGTTCAGATTGTATTTGTCATCCTCTAATACCTACAATCTTTTTGCCATGGCAAAAACTGATATCTTTCAATTTAAACTTGCATTTGCCCATCCACTTTGTATATTTTCAGAGAGAAATAAGACACATGCCCCTGGAGGAAATTCTGGAACTGTCAATCTCCATGCCAGAAAGACAACCTGGACTAATATTAGATTTAATGGAGTCGCACCGTCAAAGACAGGAAATCCCACAGACCACCAACAGGGATTACCTTGGTGCACCTGTGGCAACTGCCAAGAAATACCCTCATATGTGGAAAACATATGTTGTGGCCAAAAACCATACAACTGTATTACCACTTTACCTCATTTCTCCCTCTACTGCTTAGATGAGGGCCACCTTCGTCTCCATCAACAATACAGGAAGGATGTCACTCTACTGGACCAAGCCATCCAGCCCAGAGATGACAACAGGGAATAGAGATTTTCTGCTTACAGAGATTTTATGTTCTAACAACATGGGTCACTTGGTCGGGGAAACAGGAGGGTGATTCCCAGCTGCTGTGACCCAGATCAGAAACACATTTCCTGACCCCCATGGACAGTAGACAGGTCATAAACCTGGAGTATAAAGTTTGTACATTTTTGTATATAGTTTCTTACATTTATATACAATTGTAGATATATGGTAAGAGTTTTAAAAAGTTTTCAGATGTTTGTATATTTTGAGGTATTTATCTATTAAAACTGTTGTGTGCTAGTGTTGATTCATTTGTCATGCAGTTTAACAAAGGAAGAATGAGCCACAATATTAATGTCAAAACTGGTCATAGATCACAGTAGGTAAACATTTATTTTTACAAGTGCAAATATACAAAAATAAAAATAAAAGGCAGCCAGATGGTAGCCTGGCCAGCCATCCCTCTTTCTCAATGAGAAATCCATCTGGAAACGTGGGGCTTGAATCCAAATTTGAAGGCGGGACTAGCAGGCACCGAGTAAACCAATCACAGATAAGACAGACGTGTCGCTGTTGTCAGAAAAATGTATGAATTCAGACTGTAATCTGTAATTCAATCCTTATTTTTGAATCAAGTAAACAACCAACAACAGTTGTAAAGATTTGGACTTGGAACTGACTTTTGCCGCGTTTCCATTACATGGTAGTGGTTTGACTTGAGTCGAGTGCCAGATACTATTCCTGGAGACCATTTCCATTCCAGGATGCTACCAACTTTACAGTACCTGGATGTCATAGCGATGCTGTGCATAACTTCCATGGCTACTCAGAGAGTTACTGATAAATTTGTTCCTTGCATGTTGCCCCGTCAAGCTCACACTGAATCTTTTCATCAGCCACCAAGGACAGAAATGTCTGAACCTCCTCAACCGACCACAATGTCATTTTGCGGGGTGTCACCATGGATTAGCCTACCGGTATATTTACTGTAAACCTCCGATTCTTTTTTTTTTATAATGGCGTGTCATGCATTTAGAGCCAACTCTCTGACCAATCAGTGGTCTGCAGTGTTTACACATGACGTTTTAGAATCTCTCCACCCGTTTTGGAATCTCAGCTGAGCAAGGACTAAAAAAGTAGTACTGGATACCAGATTCCAGGTTCATTTATGTAATGGAAACGCAAAAAGGCAGAGTCGAGTCAAGTCAAAACGCGGAATTTGACTTGCAACAAAAAGAAGTTGGTGCATATGACGCATTGTGAAACACCCACCCCCAGACTTGTGATTGGTCGGTATAGAATAGATCAAGCATATTTCAGTAGCACTTATAGTAACAAAACCACTCAACCCTGAGCACTTTTCCATAGTGTTGCCCTGATTTACAGACATTAGCAACTGTAAAATGAATAATAGCACCACAATACAAATTAAACTAGTGTGGAATTGCCTGCCCAGGAAAAAGCATGCTACTTTGGCATTACTTCTTAGGTTTTGTCCACCATCAACTTTTTCCATCTGGAATGAGCAACATTGATATTCACCCGAGTTTTCTGTCACTGTCATTCACAAAGTTTACTAGTTTCATCGTGTTTTCTTTTCTTCTCGACTTGAGCCATGTATGTGTGATCCGCTATATTCCACTATTTTCACACAATTTACTAGTTTTCAGTGAGACTTCACTCTTATTCAATGTTTAGATTTCTTTTTCTTCTTCTTTTGCTTTGGCAGTTGGCAAGCAACGAATGGTGTGCATTGGGTTTCTTCTTCTCCTTTGATCAATGGTTACATAGGGGCTATAGTGCGACCCTTTTCTACCACCAGCTGCCATTACAACCAATGGTTTTCTAAGTTAAATGTAATGTAAATTGTTTTTTTTTTACTAACTGAGCATTATTTTATTCAGTTATAATCTGTAATTAGGTTGATTATTGGAAAGAACACAATAAAAATCCTACACACTGTACCTTTAAAATAAATGCTTTGTTGCAAAAAAAGTTATATACTACTAATGATAATAATAATAATAATGAATGTAGCCAATGTAGAAACTAACTCCTTCTGTTTAACTTCATCATCTCTCTTTGTTGTGTTCACACAGCTCAATAGACATCTCTCGCCTACCATCCCCAACGACTGGAGTGTCAGCAGTAGAATCCCTGTCATCCAATCTCAATATGAGGCGCCATGCTGAGAGAGACCTCCGCTCTTCGAGGGAGGTGTTCTACGTTACTCGTCCACCGCTGGCTCGATCCAGCCCAGCGTACTGCACGAGCAGCTCTGACATCACAGAACCCGATCCAAAGGTACATTGGAAAGTCATTAAAACTGACGTAGGCAAAAATCTGGAAAATAAAGGCATTCCTTAATGTAGCAGCTTAGGCTGAAATGTGGCCTGGGCCTAGCCCCTTTGCTGCATGCCACCCCCTCTCCTCTGCCATCTTACTTCAAATAAAGCAGAAAAACACACTCTCTCCTCTGTGTCTTAGGTATCAACTGTGTGTATATATAT
>JAPTYQ010000003.1:2250129-2261966 GCA_029814465.1 Ostorhinchus cyanosoma
TATATATGTATGTATGTATGTATGTATCAAAACGCACAATATCAGCAACTCAACAGCAACAATACACCTACTATAACAACTCCCAAAATGTTTAGAGCAGTTATAAAGTGTTTTAGGTGCTCAAATTCAAATCTGTCTCAACCAGTCACCTGTCAGAATCAAGTTGAGGGAGAGGCAATGTGAATCAGCTGATTGGACCAGGACCCAGTCAGCTGTTTCGTTCAGGCAACGTCATATGTTACGTGTTTTTTCTCAAACCAAAGCAAGCTTTGAAGCAGGGTTTCTATGGAATTGTAGTTCTGGGTTTGAAGCTCATATTGAAGCTTAAGTGTCGCACTGTCATCACTAGTCCTAGCCCTGCAGTCTTGATGTTTCAGGTCCTTTGTCTTTCTGTCTCTCCGGTCAGCCTGTCGTTCCTCTTTCTTGTAATTCGTTAGTCTTTTTCAGTGAGAGTCATTTTTTAAGGGGGAGTCAAAATAAAATTCTGCTTAGAGCCCCAGTTTGGTCAGGAGCAACCCTACAATAAATCTTACTAAGATCATTTTGACTTGTTCCATTGACAGATTTGTTTTTGCTTGAATTAAGCAAATAAAATAAATCTTGAATTAAGCAAAAAAAAAAAAAAAAAAATCCGCCAATGGAACAAGTCAAAATTTTCTTGGTAAGATTTCTTTAAATCAGATTTTCCAGATCTATTGTCTATAAATAAGTTTTTTATATCTCACTGAAAAATAGCTCTTTACTGTAGGTGATTATGTCATATTTTAGGTGTGATATGATATTTTGACTAGAAATGAGAAAAATATACTAGGTAAGATTTAGACTTTTGTAGTGCAAAAAGATAATTGTCTGGAAATGCTAAAACATCTATGCGCTGTCTGATAACCATCTCCCGATGAATATTTAATTCTCTGTACAGTAATGCTTGCACCTTCACCCATGGGATCGTTGTCAATAGGACATGCCACGTTAGTGAAAAATTTCTCCACCTATGTCTGATGGACTTCTAATTTAGGCCAACGGACTAATTTTATTAAATAACAGACGGCAGAACTATGTTAGGCCAAAACTCGCCTGTGGACTGAATGAATGAGGAAATCAAATACCGTGTGTGGCTGAAAGAGGGCAGAGACAGAGAGAAACTTGAAGTTCATCGAGGAAAACCTGGTCCTGACCAGGTCAGGTTCATAGAGTCTGTTACTATGGTAACTGACAAAGACCTTAAGTTACCCCTTTCTGTGAAACAGGCTAGAAGTACCCTTCTGTCTCTGGTTTCAGTTACCTCCCTTTGTGAAATGGAAAACTCAGTTGCCCTCATTTCAGGGTTAACAGACTCAGAATTTACACTTAACCTGCTTTCTGAAACAGACCCCAGTTCTACCTCTGTAGACTGGAGGAAAGTAGCGACCTGTGCTCAGTGGAGCTGACATCCAGCTCCCCAGGTTCCTCCCCATTGTCACATCTCTATTTGTGTGCTGGGTTTTTTCACTCTTTCTGACCCTTTGACCCAGTCACACCTCCAATCAGTCTATCATCCTCACCTAATGAGCACAACTGCAGCTCATCAGGTAAGGTGGATATATTCATCGCTCTGCTCTCTGTTCCTTGCCAGGTTGATCTTCTGCCTAGTGCGAGACTTTCCAGCATTACTCCTGTCTGTTGCGCTGATTCTGACTCTGACCAAACCTGACCTGTCTGACACAATTTATGGCAACCAGCTCTTTAGGGAAAACAGTTGGGGACATGTTAATTCATCTGCCACAATTTTGTTTTTTTTTATGTATTCAAAATTTTTTGCAAATTGTGTATACTATAAATGTGCAAAATCATCAGCTAATAGCAGCCGAACATTAATAAAAGTACTGCTTAGTAGGTTATTTTCAACTCAGCAGCTTGTTTTTTCCCAGTTCTCCAGTGCAACATGCGACGTGAGGGAGCTTTCATGTGCAATTTTTGAGTTCGTAACTAGTATTTATGATAATCCCTTTAGGATGTGAAGGCAGGAGGCAGGATTAATTCATTCTGGTGAATTATTCCAGCTGGTTTATGCAACTCTCTGGGAAGGCTAGCTTCTCAGCAGTCTGGGTGCAGAGAGCTTTAACTTCCTTGACCAACTCCAGGATGCCTTTCCGCTGCAGCCTGACAGCGGAGGTTTCTTCTGAGAGGAATTCAACAGACTTTTTAATATCCTCGACTGTCTCCACTGGTATGTCTTCTTCACAGCCATGAGTCTGACTCCAGCTGTAGCACAGTCAGGTATTATCCTGCCGCTCAGTTGTTACATTAGTTAGTGAACTAGTTTGCAACTAGCTGTGCTCCCGTTCTCTTACTCCGTATCTAAGATTTTATAAGGCTTGCATCAAACCAAAGTTTGAAGGACTCAATGCAGTGTCCGAAATCCAAAATCAGCAGTCAGTTTTAGAATTATAGTCATAAACCTCAGATCAACACAGAAATTTCAGCAAACAGACCGACAGGAAGCCGAACTCATCTGAAATATTTTTCATGAAGAACTTCCATAATCATAAGTATGTAATAACTAGCATGTTGACCCATGGAGAACCATGGTTTGTAGATGTGGTAGTCTTTATGCTGGGGAGAGTGGACTTTTGGGAAAAGGTGTTGTGTTGTGGTGTCTATATTTTATAAGTACTGACATAAAAATTGTTAGGTAAATCATGTCTTTTCCGTTTTCAACACACTGTGAAAACTAAACCCCAGTTCATGGAGGAGCTCACTGCATCCTCTGCCAGCTCAGACATGTTATAACAGTATTCTAGTAGTTTCTGAATGTGACAAAAGTGATGTGATGTACCTTTCTGTGCAGTGGGCCTGTCTTTGCTTTTTCCCGTCCGCCGGTGCTCTGTAGGACAGCCGTTTCTGTTGGCTGTGCCTGAAGTGACAGTATGAACTATTATACCCCTTTCTGCCACCTCTGCCCTCACTGTAGTTTGTGTAAAATGGGAAGTCAATCCCTTGGAAGAAGCCAGTGCATCTTAGCATTATGTCCAGATGTTCCTCTCATGCCTGCATGGACCCACTTGGCTTTACAGTCCACGTAATTTTGTCATACTGCAAAAGCTTGTAAGAGCGACAAAACAATAACAACGTCTCTGCGGTGCCATGTTGGATTATTTGGGGAATTGAAATCTTCCATTAAGTTGGTAGTGCCACGCTGTTCCACATTATAGAAGTATGCCAAACTGCAGCAGTCAGCTCTCCTCCTGGCAACTGCTTAACAACATGAATAAAACCAGTTCCTCCTGACTTTAAAAAAGGAAGTTTTAAAGAAAAAAAGATATTTAATGTTGAGATGGGGCTATTCTTCAACTGTAGGTACCAAATTGGCCAAGTAAAAACAATTTTTCAGAACTGTACACACGCACACACACACACACACACACACACACTGACACACACACAGATGCTGGACAGTGACAGGCCTAATTTGGTAAAGTGGAAGTGGCAGGACGTCACCTCTCCATATGCAGCAAGATCATGTAACTTCTGGAGAAGTGATGCCCAAAAAGTATGTGTATGTGTGTATTTATGTGTAACGTGTGTTTTACTCAAAATTACCAACAAAATGCTCCCAATATGTTGTCAAGATTCACAATTAATCATCTACCTCATGATTAATGTTTAGCCTGTGGAAGATAGCAACATATTCATCACCTCACTCTGCCATAAATGCCATTCATCTCATCATCTTTTGGGATATTGCCCTTCTGATAGATTTGAATTTGTTCTTGCACTGAAGGGTGTGGTGTGTATGTGGTGTAGCAACATGAGGCTCTTGAATTTCTACCCATAATACTGTCAAAACTTGCAGCCTCCATAATTCTCTATTGGGAAAAGCAGAAAAGAGGTACAGAAAAAAAGACTAAAATGTTGCAAATCTCCCCAAATCACAGAAATGTTACTTCACACAGAAATAATATTATCACAGGGCCTCCATAAAGTCAGAACCTCACTTTGAATGACATTCCTTGTATAGGGAACAGGAATTATGGACAGATTCACAAGGTATTAAGATCAGAGAGGATTATTACAGAATGACTGAGGTCTTTGATGGTCAAGGAAGCACAAGTCCAATGCATATATAGGGCTTTACTCTGGCTGTATGAAAAAAATGACCAAATTCTTAGGTACAGCTTGCCAACATTGGTATAGTAAGTGTTCTTCTGTTTCTTCGTTCAGGTCCACAGTGTTAATAAAAGTGTGTCCATGATGGACCTGCAGGACTCTCGTATGAACAGCATCTCCAACCTGAACTCAGTGGGAGACATGCTCACCTCCTCTCAAGCCTCTATTGCTGGCCTGGGCCACAGCTTTGGAAACCTTGGGGGTCCCCTTCGGATGGGAGGGCATATGCCCAGTGGCTCAGCAGGCTCAGGTCTGAGGCTGAGCCAGATGGGCCACATAGGAGGACCCACCGAGTCCATCTCTCAACAGCAGCAGCAGGCAGCAGCGGCCATGAACTTCCCCCTGTCTTTCCAGAACCCTCTGTTCCATCTGGCGGCCCAGAACTCCCCGGCTCAGTCTCAAGCCCCTCCTCCTCCTTTGCTCCTTGCTCCAGAGCCGGAGAATGGACACCATGACTACCCGCCCACTTTTGGCAACAGCGCTTTCTCCCGCAGTGAGGACTTGTCGGCCCTGCGGTCACAGAGCAGTCTGGTGCAGCCCAGCATTGTTCACTCACACAGTTACAGCGATGATTTCACCCGGCAGAATCAGAGCAACGACTATGCCTGGCACCAGCTGTCGCTGCAGGTGCAGGTAGGAATCTGATATCATCACACCAAACATTTTACAGGCTTATATTTTATTTAATAGGAGTTTTATTTGGCAAACCTTTTTTCATTTGACAAATTTCTCCTTCTTCCATTATCAGGTCCTTTAAGCAGAAAGTAAGCTTTTTAACATTTAATCCATATTTCTGCCTCCCATATCTTACAAAATACTAACCTTTAAGGGTCTGCAGTTGTATATAGATATGTAAGTCTATAATGAAGGGTCTTGGTAAATAAAATGGCCAATGCAGCAGAATGTTATGCAAACATCGTACCTAACTTATTATTGCTTGAAAAACAAAAACACTCAAATTTGCAAACACTGAACCAACTCTCAACTTAATGGTTTAACATTTAGAAAATAGATAGAGATATAACCTTTGTTTCGCATTAAATCTGTTAGAAAAGCTGAAATTAGAATTGGTGGTTTGTGATGGGGGCCAGAATCAGAAAATTCACACCTTCCCTCTGCAGCAAATCTAAATATAAATGTAGCTGAACCTGATGTCGTTTCTTGCCACTGTGGAAAAGTGAAGCTACTTTTCTAAGCTTCCGTGTGGAGCCATGGAGCTGAGCAATAGAATCACATCTGACTGAATCTGAACAGCCAGTACAGCTATTGGTCATATACTTAAACCCCCGCTTATCTGAAAATACCCATGATTGAACAAAGTCTGTTTTCAGGCATTAGAAAATCTATCCCATGATAGGCCACTGAAGTAGGTGGTATTCTGGTCTCCTCTCAGATCACTTTATTACAGTATGTAAGAAGTTTAAAGGGATTGTATTTATTTTACCTAATAAATTAATTTTGGCTCATTTATTAATTATTAATTCTAAGCCAAATTTCCCATCATACTTGGAGTGCTATAATTTATTCTTGTGATTCAAATGACTAAACTTGGTCAAGTTTTAGAACAAAGACCAAAGGAATCTTAAATATCCTTTTAAACATCGCATCAGACAAAAACAAGCAGAGAGAGAGAGACACTGCAGACACCAAACTGAGGCTGGAGCATCCACACAGCTCCTCTGTGTGTGCGTGCGTGCGTGCGTGCGTGCGTGCGTGCGTGCGTGCGTGCGTGCGTGCGTGCGTGCGTGCGTGTGTGTGTGTGCATGCGTACGTGTGTGTGATGCTTGACACCTGTGCTCAGTGGCTTTCTTGGTTGTCTGCAGCTCCTACCAGTCCATACATACATGAACAGAACGGTCAAGAGAGTCACTGAAAAGGTCCCACCTCCAATGCTATGGTTCAGTGATGCAGTTATTAAGAGATGGAAAAAACACAAAGATGCTTCCAGTTTGAGTCAGTATGCCTCCCTAACTGAAGACAGTTGTTTGTGTGACAGTAGTATTTAGATACCTACTACTAAATGCATTTCCAAGGGTAGTAATAAAGCTGAAGCAGTATTTAAATATCCAGCTGCAACATGGGAAAGGTTTATCCTAGATTTACCCCACATGCAGGGAGCTTTAGAGCCAACTTAAAACATTTGTCAGTTCATGTCAAGGGGTATGGACCTCAGTGGAGACTGAAGATGTATATTGAAGTGTAATATCACTGAGGGCCAATAGATGCTGCTCCAAAAACATTTCCTCACAGTTCATCCATTTAAAGGGGTCATATTTTGCTAAACCTACTTTTATCAGTCTTTGGTACATTTATTTGTTTATTCCGACTTTAATAGTTCAAAAAGTAAGAATTTGAACACTCCAGGTCCGGCAAAGCTATCTTTATATTTGTTCCGTCAAAAATCGAGTGGATTTCTACAACCCGTTTCACTTCCTGCTTAATTTGTTTACATGTTATACTAGTTACATCACAACATTTGCAAGACTTCCAACGAATGTTTCTCCAAGTATGCTAACTGTTTATCAGCAGCAGTGATTGTAGTAAAAACTGAAAATATGTCCTAACTTCGGGCCAATTACATAAAATGTTCAGTTGTCGGTTGTATTAATGAACACAAGTGGCTGAATGGGACAGAAAGCACGGTCAACAACCTGGATGGGTGGGACATGAAGTGGCTCATTTGGACTTAAAGGGCCAACGCTCAAAACGACCTCTCTCATGTTATTAGTCAGAAATAGGGTTGAAGGTGGACCTGTGGAGTTTTATTAATGAAGAATTCAGACTCAAGCATAGCATTTACAGTTTAAATAGACCACCGGGAAATGTGTGAAAATGCATAATTCCATTTAAAAAAGAAAAATCTCACTCCTTTAAACTTTATGGGAAAGACAAAACTTAATTAAACTGTCAAATGTCTGGTACTGTGGAAAGCAGAAATATCAACCTTTGGGCTCTGTTTTGATGATGCACTCTGGTTGCATGGTTGCAGATCTATCACAGTGATAAGTTTACTACAGCATTTCTGGATAAAATCAGTGTTTAATGATACTGTCATGTAGTGTTAAGCTGTTTCTGTCCTGCTGAGTAGGCCTCCCACCCCACTACCTAAGCAAAAAGCAAGGTGTGGACAAACTCAAATACTTTTATGGAACCAAACAAATTTCTTTGACACTACCATGTTCTGAAAAATGTCTTGTCATGTCATACCAAATTTCAGCATATGTAGAGTTAATCTCATGAGCACCAGTACATGTAGCACATGTGGCTTTTCTACATTTTTATTTATATTAAGTTTACAGACAAAGTTAAGGGGTGGTAAGCTTTTTACTATGTAAAATTGTTTTGGAAATATAATAGGGTACCAAAGGATGGAAGCAAATGTGTGCCATTAGATATTTAAGGGTAGTATTTCACAAGAATTTTTATTTTTTTTAAAACCGTAGTTGTATTTTGTAATTTGAATTTTTCGTAGTTAAATTTTTTTTATACATAGTTTCATAATCTGAATTCAATTATTTTTAAAAAGTTTTTTTAATTTAATATTCTCAAATACAGTGTGTTTCAAATTCAATAAAAAAAAAAATCAATATAGCACAAACCAGAGCCTTTGATATCACAGAGTTGTAACACTTCCATAGACTCCTGCTGTAAAAAATGCTGGCCAAAATATGGACCTGCTTCCAGGTTACGGAAGGGCCGATAGTTCCATTACTGAGTGCAGCAGTGTCGGAACACATTCATTTCTATTGCTCCTGATCTAGCAATTCTGGGCCAAGTTAATAAGATATTGTCATCTTTCAAATTATCAAGTGTATTTCCTGTTCCTGTTGTAAATTCTGTTTTCTTTGGTATGTGTTAGCGTTTGTATAATCTTAAACAACTCTTATGTTGGATTTTCATCTATAGCCCTATAGTTAATTAGCTTGACTTGTCCAGCTGTTGAGATTTAACCACTATCACCACAAATTATGGAGTTTTTAACATGAGGTAACGTTAGTAAAAATTTTGTTCTCAGTGTGTTTTATTTTAATTGTTTGCTGAAACTGGTGGTATTTGGTTAAGTTTGTTAGCTGAGTTCATGTGATCATTAGGAGGAGAGTCACTGTAGAGCCGAGCTCTGCCAATAAAAGTTATAAAAGTTATTATTCATGAGTTAAAGGAGGTCAAACTTCTGTAACAGTCAAATGTCAATGTCAAATCTGACTCATCCTATAAGAATTCTGTTGAGTTTTGAGTTTGCTAATGTTGAGTTTTAATTTTTTAGCATCTGTGCTAATGCTAGCATGCTAAGTTATCCTCTATGCTATCCTCTAACGCCATATTGTGTGTGTTATCAGGAGAGCGGAGCTTGGCAGGAACGCAGCGTTCACACAGATAGCCACTGTTATCTGCTTGGACCACAGTCCTATAAGAGTAAAACTTAAAATGGTAAATTGTCTATCTCCTTACCATTTCAGTACAATGGAAAAATGAATGAGCTTGTAAAGTAGCACCACTCACGTAAGTAGTCTACCCAAGCTACCACAAACCTTTCCCCCAAAAATATACGTTTTCAAAGTAATAAATGCAGCCCTTTCAGTGGTCGACCCCATCACTCAAAAGCATAACTAACACAACAGTAATGACACAATGGTTGTGTGTGGTTTATTTGACAATTTACCTGCAATAGTACACACAGTGCTGTCTGTCCCATAGAACAACATGACAGTGCACAGTTCATTTGGAACTATTCAGGCTTACATGAACCACATGATCACCGGAACAGTGACATCAAAATGTGTCGTAACTCACTTTACAGGACTCTGGACCCTGTTATATTGATTTTTTTTATATTGAATTTGAAATGCATTGTATTTGAGAATATTGAATTTAAAAACTTTTTTTAATAACTGAATTCAGAATATGAAACTCTGTGTAAAGATTCAACTATTCTAAAAAAGTCAACTGTAAATTATTCAAATTGGGAAATACAACTATTAAAAAAAACCATTCAAATACAAAAAAAAAAAATCAAATTATGAAATTCAACTGTTTAAAAAAATCCCCTATAAAAGAAATTCCAATTATGAAATACAGCTATTCAAAAAGTAATTATTGTAAAATGTGACTATTCAATACCTGATAGCACACATTTCCTTCCATACTAAACATATAAGTAAAAAGATGAGAGACAATGTCAGTTAAATCACATTAGCTGTGCTTCCATAAAACGTCAAGTGTATTTGAATGACATTTTTAAAAGTCACAAAAAAACAAAATGTGAATTATTATTTTCCGCACCATAAGGCGCACCTGATTATAAGGGGCATGCTAAAAACAAGGTAATGGAAGCAAAACAGTGAGTTTGGTTGAACTTTATTCCACTACATATTTACAAAACCCCCATTATTATCATTATTATTTTTATCAATCTTTTGTCATAAATCCGTCAAAGTCCTCATCTTCTGTATCAGAATTGAAAAGCTGAGCAATTTCACCATCAAACATGCTGGGTTCGTTCTCGTCATTGTCGGAGTCAGTCTCGTTCAGCCATGATGCCGGCTTTCACGACAGCTTGGGCAACAGTCAAAGCATTTGAATTGTGCCTCGTAAGCATATCTCTTTGCTGATGCCATTTTCGGTGGTCCTTAGCCACACAAATGTTGTTTTGCAGCATACAGGTAGTACAGCACAGGTGCCAAACATAAGGCCCGGGGGCCAAATCCGGCCCCCTAAAGGGTCCAGTCTGGCCCGTAGGATGAATTACACAGGATATTAACAATCAATGGTGTAAAAATCATTTTAATTTAGTTTCCACATGCAGAACAATTAGATCTCAGTTGGGTCAGAGCAGTAAAATATGATCATAATAACCTATAAATAATAAAAACTGCAGATTTGATCTTTGTTTTAGTGTAAAAAAGTAAAATTACATGAAAATCTTCATATTAACAAACTACCTTTTTACCAAAAATGTGAATAACCTGAACATAAATGAGCAACCTGAAATGTCTTCAGAGAACTAAGTGTAATTTTAACAATATTCTGCCCCTTACTAGATGTTTTGTGTATTTATAACTGTAATGTAAGCTGTAATTGAGACAAAATATTGTTAAAATTGCACTAGTTTCTCTTGAGACATTTCAAGTTGTTCATGTTATTCACATTTTTAAGGAAAGATAGAAGATGGAAAAATCATAATGTAATTTTACTTTTTTTCACTGTTATCATTTTACTGGTCTGACCCATTTGAGATCATATTGGGCTAAATGTGGCCCCTGAACTAAAATGAGCTTGACACCCCTGTAGTACAGTAAACCTACCTATCGGAGGCGTGGGGGAGGTAAGCGTATGTACTGTACGTAGCTTTACGCAGCTTTACATATTGTTCTCTAATTGGTTTATCACTGCCAGCGTACTATAGTATACGTATTACATCCATATGTCGGCAGGAAATGGTCCGACAGTCAATCAAGCAGAGCGCTTACTAAAACCACACAACAATGTTCACAGATTTTGGAACTCAGTGCACACATAAGGCGCATCAGGTTATGAGGCACACCATACATTTTTGAGAAAATTTAAAGCTTTTAAGTGCGCCTTGGAAAGTTACATCAGGCTGTAATACACAGAACAGAAGAAGAAGATGTTGTTAAAGGCATCCATCCAAATTGTTTGGGGTTGGATAATGTTTTTTATTGACGATGACTGTAGAATAACCTGATGACCTCATTAGTCCACACTACCAAGGGAAGATCTGAATAGCCACTATTGTGGGAATCAGCCAGTTGATCAGTCATGAGATACATTTTCACTCTATAGTGAATGAAAACTTCTTGCAGAGTTGTTGCCTTTTGTCATGTGAAACTACAAAATGGAGATGATATACAGGTAAGGCTCAAATATAAGGTGTCAGTACTGGTATAGTTATATGAGCATAGTTAATCCTATCCAGCTAACTCTATAAAGTGAGGCAACCTTCTAGTGACATAGGGCTCTACAAATAAAATAAAAATTGAATTAAATAGAATACAATTGGGTGACATGGTGGTGCAGTGGGCCTTTCTGTGTGGAGTTTGTATACTCTCACCATCTCTGCGTGGGTTCTCCAGGGCACTCTGGCTTCCTCCCACCATCCAAAGTCATGCACTGATAGGTTATCACTTAATCTAAATTGCCCATAAGTGTGAATGTGAGAGTGATTGTTTGTCTCTATATATCAGTTCTGCAATGATTTTGGTGACAGCTGAGATAGGTTCCAGTGATCCCTGTGACCCTAGAGAGGCTAAAGTGGATTCACATAATGAATGAATGAATGAATTGAATTTAACCCTGCCTAGAGGCAACATGGTGGCTCCCTTACGCGTAACCCATTGATATCCTTCAGCATGTTTTAATTTTGGCTTAAATTTATTATGTAAAGTAAGGAGCAGTCATATGGTTTCCATTCAACTGCAGAGCAAGAGCGAGAGATCCTGCTGTGATTTTTTTTTTTTTTTCTTTTTTTTTTACACATTCTGATGTTGTCCAAACTTTTAAACTGTAGTGAAAAATGTCAGTTGTTTTTTTTTTTTTTTTTTTTTATTGAGATTTCCTGATAGATATAGTACATAGATAGACTGGAATGGTCAATAGCATAAATCAAAACATATAAGCAACACACAACAGATACAGAGACATAAGAATATCAAAACAACCCACCCCAGAAGAAA
>JAPTYQ010000003.1:2295591-2306505 GCA_029814465.1 Ostorhinchus cyanosoma
GGATGGATGGATGGATGGATGGATGGATGGATGGATGGATGGATGGATGGATGGATGGATGGATGGATGGATCATCATCTGTATCTTATTCTGAATATAGAATTCTGAAAGTACTAAATCACTACCAGTAGGAGTAGCTAAAGCGAGAGATGAACCTCATTAAGATGCAGGACTGAGAGGTTCAGAAGAACCTACATGTTCACTGCCATCAAAGTCACCTCAGTATAATAATACATTCTTTCTTCTTTCTTTTTCTTTAATTTTTAACCTCTTTTCTAACACTATTTCAACACAATTTTAATTTAGGCCCTTAGTGTAATGCAGTGGCAGCTGTGAAATTATTTTTTGGTGGGGTCAGTTTTCAAATACGCTATAACCACACATCACCACTAGGATACACCAAAGCAAATGCACCATTATTTTAAAATATTAATTTAAATAAGAATAAAATTACAGTCATTCATTTTTATTTGTAAATTTCAAATGTCTACTCTTCAAACATACAGATTTTTCCATGATTCTATTGCAAGTCAGACTCTATTGTATTCTCTATTGTGCATCAGACAGTCCCTGACAAATGCCTTTCCACTCATAATATGGCCACTGCATTTAGACCAGGGGTGGAAGTAATTCAGCATAGATGGCATAGCATTAAAAAAAAAAAAAACGACATTAGCCTACAGGCTAAATAAACATTATTGTTACTGCTGCTGCCAGGACTCCAACCCCAGCCTCCCACTCCACTATCCACTAGTGGAAGCACCAGTATTACCTACTGAGCTATCCGCTGATACGTATTTTTTTTACTTTGATCTAGTGTTCCCAAAATGTAATGGGATCTATTCTCCATCATTGGCAATCTATAAACCCAGTTTGGTAAGAATTTAGCCAGTAGTGTTAACAAACAAACTGAACCAAAAACAATACCCTTGCCTCCCCTACGGGGGCAGAGGTAGAGACTCTACGTTCAGAAAGCATAATACTAAGGAGCTGATTTGTGACCTTTATTTTACACAGCAGCAGAAGATGGCCCTAACGCGGAACAACTCGGCCCTGCAGAATGTTACACTGCGCGCAAAAAGTAAGACGTTCTTATATACATAGTTACTGTATATGGATGTTTTCCTTCTTTTCCAGTGTCTGCTGTATGTCTCCTATTTCTATTTAAGTGAGTCTTGTTATTTTGCACTAGAGCTTTATTTGTCCTTCTTAAACTTTTTTTTTCAAACCCTAGATCCAAGAATACGTGAACGGCCAAGTTCAGCCATATACCCTTCAGACACCCTACGGCAGTCTTTGCTGGGATCTCGCCGTGGACGCTCTAGTCTATCCTTGTCCAAGAGTGTCTCTACCAACAACATTGCAGGGTGAGTCTGACTGTCAGTGGATGGCAGCAACAAAGAAATGTAACACGCACTTAACATTGGGGACTTCAAAGCTGGGGTTACCAACTTGCAAAGGAGGGGGTCACATCGAGTGATACCCATGTTTCTTAGTACCTTCTCCACAAACTTTACTCGTCTTTCCAAGGTTGAGCATGGAAACTGGCTGCAGAGAGCACAAGCCTTGGGCTCTGTTAACGCTCTCCTGGTGTGGACAATCCCTAGACAGACAGGATAGGTTCTGTGTAGGTCCTTCTCCTGCAAACAGACTGACAAGGCCAAACAGAAGACTTTGGCTTTGCCAACATGGATCTGGTGCGGATCGCTCAAAATTACCATTCCACAGGTAGCCATTCTAACCAAAAGGCTAATGGTGGCAAACACCAACAGGGGCAGTTGAACTAACTTCCAGCTAGCAGTAGCTAACTTTCACACCAAGCTAACTAGCTAGCTAGCCACAGGTAGAGGTGTTATCAGTGAGGTAAAGAGCATAAGAACTGAAGAGATGACTATGTGACGGTGGTTGAGTAGGTGAAGCCCCGCCTGCACGTACGTCACACGGGTCATCTGCCTTTTCAGGTATGAATAAAGGTGTCTTCAGCCAGGACACGATGTCCCACAGTACATGTGTTGTACCGAGTGAATCAACCGAAAGGGAACATCAGATGTCAGACTGGCTGCTCTGTATGTCAGTCAAGTGAGAAACCTCATAGTGGGGGTGGATGATAGGCTGATGCCCACTGTTTTTAACGCCATGCAATCTACCCACTTTACCAACGCAATCAAACAGTAGATTACAATCCATGCATTGGTGTAGACAATGGGAAAACAATAACAATAATAATAATAGTATGTTATCTGAGAGATATTACAACGGCACTAGACAGACATTTTGGTGATAACAGTTATGAAATAACAGAGAAGGGTGGATTGAAAGGACAAGAGGAAGGAAAGGCTAAAGTGCAACCCTAATTTATGTTAATTTGGTAAGCACTAATGTGGTTAGATGAAGTTATTAATAGGTAATAGTTAAGAATAGTTTGATATCAATGTAGAAAAATGATCTTAAAACTGTTTCATGTCGATAACCAACCTGATTTTGCTCCCTGTCCCTTATATCGGCTTTTTCCACTCAATACGTAATGCCTGTGACCTTGAAGCATAATTTTAACCATCATTTTGCGGTTGTCAGATCCATATTCATATTGAGAAAAACACACATAAAACTGCAATTCATATTTGTGATGTAGGTGTAAAGTTGTAACGTTATGAGAAAATATACACAACATAATCAGTGTATGATTTGACTTACAGAAGTTTACAAATTGTATTTCTTGTTTATGCACAACTATAGACATGCTCACATTTTTAAAGCTTGTGTGATTTTTTCACCCACTGTCTTCTGGGTATACATCTCATAGCCAGTGATGTCTTCTCCACATGTATCTGATGTTGTTCTGTGGAGCTTCCTCCTTACTTTGTGTTCCCAGTCCTTCTTTGGTTGCTTCAGTCTCCTCTTCAGCTCGTGTTGCATTCGTTTGATGATTTTTCAGTCTCCATTTTTGAAAGCCAATTTTAGTGGTTTAGGATTGCTTTAATTCAACTGGTCATCAAGGGCTTCTTACTGGCAAACCAGCAAACAGTCTTTGTACATATAGTAGTGTCTGTAGGAGTTGATGTAATTGGTAATGTACTCAAACATTCTGTCATTGTCCATACTGTTTCCTTCGATTTAAGGTAATATATTCTAATCAGTCAGGATGTTTACATGCACATGTAGATCGAGCTATTGGCCATAGTCGAGCTAAGGACTTAACTGGAGTTTCCCAGAAATCTGAGTGTACATGCACGGCGAGAGAATCGAAAACGTTTGCCTACGAGACACTAGGTGGCGCTACACGCCCTTTTGCGTTGGCATTCTTCCGGTTGGCATCATGGATAAATAACAATTAGTAAACAAATGCAGCATATTTGAAGCAGACGTAGTAGAAGGAGGACAACGACACCGAGCAAGAATATGGATGATAATAATGCAGCAGCTCATTACATTTGGTCCAAACTGTTCACCCTGATCGGGTTACACGTAAGCTGTTCACAAAGTCTGGTGGAAATGATATTAGCAGAAGGATAATACGTTCTGCTTCTGTGTTCATTTTCACTCTCATCACTTCCAGAAGGGGGCGTGTCCAGGCCAGTCAATAGTCCGGCTAAGCGTGGTCTGGGTGAACAGCATAGCTCGATTTAGAACCACATTATCTGGCACCAATAGTCTGATTTCTAAACCTGTAGTTCAGTTCGATTCCAGTCCAACTAAGGTGTTTACATGGCTTTGAAAACTTCGATATTAGCCGGACTAAGGCAATAAGTTGATTTTCTCTAAGTGCATGTAAACGCACTGAATGATCTAAGCTCTTAGAGCCTCAGCAGCCCCAGGTGTACATTTCTGGATAGTTTGAGTAGTTGTATGTTGTAGTACACAAGGTTTGTAACATGACTGTAGAAACACCAGCTTGTGGTCTGATCTGCTTAAGGGTGGTAGAACAGTAGCTCCGTAAGCCTCTTTGACATTAGCGTACGGCAACTCAAGGGCCTTATTTTGTCTGGTCGGATAGTTACCATACTGTGAGTATCCAGTCAGGTGGGAAGAGAGGGTGACATGGTAGAAATCTCCAAAAATCACAATAAATGCATCAGCATACATCTTGCCAACAGTCTCATGGATAAAATCACAATCCATGTGAAATTCATGTGAGTCCCCCTGAAATTCATGAAAACATGTTTGTGTGATTTTGCAGGACACTGAATGGTGACTCTCCACTGGGTCTACGCAGGATTCTATCTCAGTCCACAGACTCTCTCAGCTTCAGGACCAGAGCCGTATCAATGGAGTCTCTCGATGATGGTACTGGACATTCAAGGAAAATGTTAGAGTGAAATTACTGAGGAACTGGTAAACTGCAAAGATGGAGAGAGTATTATTAGATTTCCCTCTTTCACATAAGACACTCTCAGACGGACAAGAAATTTAATTTATAAAAGTAATGAAGTTAAGAAGAACATGCCATCCTTATAAACTGTAATGATCCCCATTGAAATGAACTCATCAGCTCAATAAAAAGACATAAAAAGAAAGAGTAGAATTAATAAACAATCTCCATCCATCCATCCATCCATCCATCCATCCATCCATCCATCCATCCATCCATCCATCCATCCATCCATCCATCCATTTTCTGAACGGCTTACTTCTTCACTGAATATCACAGCTTAGTGCTACTTTTGTAAAGAAGTTAGAAAAGCACAGTCACTAACCAGGCCACATCTAAAACTACATGCTAATCTGATTTTGGTAAAAAAAAATTCTCTCAAGATATCAACATACAAAATGATCACACACCTGATTCATGGTGCTCTTTTCTCAGGCCAGATATTGCCACAGAGATAACTTGCCTTTACATCAACAAGAAGAATCAAGCATTATATACAGGGTGTCCCCAAAAAATGGACATAATTTGAGATGTCCATATCGGAGTGACTACATGGTCAGGGAAAACGATTCTTAATAGGATATATTTTGGACATAAAATGTTTTATTCTACAAATTTCAAACAAAAATATGTGGGGGATGGTAATTTTACAATGTTCCAAACTAAGTTATTACAAATGTTCAATGTGTGCACACATCAGTTCAGTCCTTTTTTCCGACACAAACAGCCTTCCTCTGGAAACTTCTTATGCTACGTCCAAATCTGCTTTCCTTTTGGCGCATGTTTATGAAATTTTCTAAGATATTCACGTTGTGCATTCACATTTGACTGAGTTTGTTTGTACTTCAATCCACAGGAGGGCTTTAACTGTTGCAGTAAACAGCATGTCTATTCCTGAAAGCACAACAATAAAAATTCTTAAGCTTTTTTTTGAGCAAAAAGAACAAACAAACTTTGAACAAATTCATAGGTAATGAAATTATGTCACATTTTTTGGGACACCCTTTACTACAGTGGTATTCCAAGAGTTAACACTTACGTACCTGTATTATATATCAATCGATTGATCAATCAATCACATTTTGTCTATGTAGTGCCACATCATAACAAAAGTTATGTAATGATACTTTACATTTAAATCTGGTCGAACTAGACTCTGTATTACATTTGAATTCACCCTTTTGTATTTTTTTCTCTTTGTAAATACATTTTGACAATATTTTTGAAAGCAGTCATGCTTTCCTTCCACCTCTGCCTCCTGATCATCTCCCTCATCTATTCCACTCTGCTCATAACAGGTGTATAGGTGGATTGCACATCTAACTCCAGTATTGCAATGACAAGATGGTATCAACAAAATAAGATGCAAATGTTAATCATTGTGCAATATGCTGAATGTAAATACAGCACATACATCTTGCACAGAGTACCAGGTCAAATTTACTTGGGGGTACAGAAGGAGGTGAATTCAACCCTTTATGAGGTCTTGTGAATAAAAAATCTCATTTTTGTGTCATATACACTCTCCCTATTTTAAAACTTGCCTAAATTACTCTGTCCATAACTTGTTTTACTATTTCGCTATCATTTGTCTGATAGAATGTGGTCTGATTTTTGGATATTCTTCCCTTGTTTAGGAGACATCTACTACTCTTCAGTGCTAGAGGAGCTAGAACTGGAAGGCCATGATTTTAAAGCTGACTCATGGAGCATGGCCGTGGACAGGAGCTACTTGCAGACACACCGCAAAAATATCATCAAGAGGCAGGATGTTATCTATGGTGACCAGAATAGTATCTATGCACATATTAAATACCACATACAGTTGTAGATGCTATTTATTCTGGCTAACAGTTAAAATGTGATGTAGATAACCTTTCCAAACGGGTTTTTCATTACATGCATAGTTTATTACATGTCAAACAAAGCTCGTGTTTGTGAATACCTTTTAGAGTTGATCCAGACAGAGGTGCACCACATGCGAACACTACGCATCATGGAACGTGTGTTCCAGCAGGGCATGCTTGAAGAGATTCAGCTGGAAGCCAGCGTAGTTCATACTATGTTTCCATGCCTGGATGAGCTCTCCAGGATACATTCCCATTTCCTAGCACAACTTCTCATACGGCGCAACGACAGCCTAGAAGTCGGATCCAGTCGCAACTTCACCATTCACCAGCTTGGGGACATTTTGCTCCAGCAGGTGAGCAGTCATATCTTACTTTCAAACACCCTGATATACCCATCAAACGAAAGCTTGACATATATACTAGCAGCCCTGCACACAGGGACAAAAGAACAGGGGACAGAAAACTGAAGTCTGTGAAACAAAGTCAAAAATGACAGAAACCAGCTGTCAGTAAAATATATGAGGCTGAACTCACAATGGACCCTCTGGTTTTTCACTCGTACCATCTACTCATCTACTCATTTACTTTGCTGTGCAGTGAATTAACTTTTCTCATGAGACTGAATGGCAGAAAAGTCTTGTAGCTGCATTTCCTCATTTCCAAGCATGTAGAATAATATTACCTCTGCATTCCTGGTGAAGCTTCTTGAGCATAGCTAGAGCAGGGTGATGAATTGAAGATGTTCTTGTTACAGCTTGCACCTCACAGACTGTCGTGTTGATTCTGCTGCAGCAGTTGCCTCTTGTCTTGTGCAGGGACTCTTTCTCAATGTATCTCCCAAAGTCGATATCCTTCTTATGCATGAAATAAACTTACTCAGTTACTAGACAGAAATGCAGGACACATTGCTCTGAACTTCTTAGGTGCTGCTTCTCAACAAGCAGGTAGAGAAAAACCGCCATGCTTCTTTTATTGAAAGTGTGACCAGAACAACTTACATAAAAGATGTACAAAGATATACATAGAGATAAAAGATATACAAAGATTGTCTATAGTGACAGACATTGCACTCTAACATGCTGTTAAAAAAAAAGTTTAGATTTAGATTTGCTTGGGGTATTTCTTGTGTGTATGCTCTGTGTTGTGCTGCTATTGGAACCTCAATTTCCTGAGGGCTCTGTTTAAAGGGTCAACAAGATTCTATCTAATCTGATCTGATCTAATCTTTGATATTCTGTCTATGTTATATTATGAATAAAACAGGTTTTTGAAACTTGCAAATTATTGGATTGTGAATTATTTTTTTTACCACATCTTCAACTATGCTTGACCCACAGATTTGTACATTATGATAAAAACCCTCTGCTGCAGCTCATCTCAGCCTGTGTGAGAGTGCAGGGGTCCATTCATAAGTGCTTGCAGTTTCACTTATTTTTAGTGTTTTGTTTAAATAGTTTAGTTGTTTCTTGTTGTCTTGTTTTTGTCACATGCACACTCCTTTGCCTAGTGCCCTGTGACTAGGAAATGGAGTATATTCACACAGTTAATACAGTTAAAACAACTTGATGACAAGATGTTATAATTGAAACATTATTTTGAATTTTAGATTCACATTTAAATAGCTCTTCATCTTAAATGGGGTGGTGCCCTGCACCCACTACGGACCAACTGTCACCAGTGTGAATTCAAATATTGTTTACTCTATACACACAATAATTGTGTTTTCTTCTGTCAGTTCTCAGGCCAATATGCAGATGAGATGAGGAAAACCTATGCAGAGTTCTGTAGCCGGCATTTGAAGGCTGTCAAATTATACAAGGAATTGCTGGCCAGAGACAAGAGATTCCAGTGCTTCATTCGGGTGAGGCAGTCACACACAGTCCATCAAGATATACTGCACAATATTCATTCACTATTGTTTTGAATCACTTGAGCGCAGTGCAAAGCAATTTTATAATCAAACAAATGGGAGTTAATTTTATCCATACATTTGCAAAAATACAAACAATATCCATTACTTGTATAATGATTTCCCTCCCACTGGATCATTGTAAGTCTGGTGAACTTAAAACCCAAGGATGTTTCAGGTGTGATCTCATACACTACCTTAGGAAATGGTGAAGGCAGGATGAGTCACGATGACTGCAGAATAAGAAACTGATTAGGTGAAAAGCCAAGCAGGCTGAGAACAAAAACATCGGATCAAGATTTAACTCAGGCGTGCACTTTTGTAGAATAATCTAACTATCTCAGGATAAACTAGGACAGATAGATTGTCATGGAATGTTAAAGCTTCTAATAGACTGTTACATAATATAGTAAAGATCAATAAATCACGGTACCAGTTAATTTAATTCCATTGGATTAGAAGGTTGTTGGTGCAAAACCAGATGCTCTGTTCTGGTTGGTACAGGTACAGGGCTTCAAATCACTGACCTCAGTGTAATGTGCAAAGGAACACAGAAGACTGGAGCCATGGTCAAATGAGGGGTTGGACAGGTGTTAAATGATCATGTGATCACTTAAAGTAGTTTAGTTTAGTTTATTGTTTATTTGTCAGGGACAATGTACAAACACATTCATCTCAAACAGAAAAGAAGCTTTGCACCAGAGATAGCTACAAGCTCCTTTCCACCTGCTGTCCCTGGGCAGGTGCGCACACAATATAGAATATTTACATTATGCAATACAAAACTAACCTGAGCTCATAAGTACAATAGTGAAAAAGTTAGAGTACAAACTATCCTTTCACCAAAAATGTGAATCACCTCAACAAATATGAATACAAAATGTCTTAAGACTAGTAAGTACAATTTTAACAATATTCTGCCTGTTACTAAATGTTTTGTGTATTTGCAGATCCACTGTGATCTGTAAGTTTCAATGAAAATGTGTAAATGAGAACCTGAGGCAGAATATTGTTCAAATCACACTTATTTTTCTTCATAAATTTCAGGTTGTTCATGTTATTCATATTTCTTAAAGGACAGTTTGTAGATGTAAACATTTTGAGATGATACTGGGCCGAAGGTGGCCCTTCAACTACATTAAGTTTGACATTTGACACCCCTGCTGTAAACACAAACATCCTTACATACCATTGCCACAGTTGTTTATAATACATTATATTATATGTAACACATAAGATATTAAAAGGCAGAAAATAACTGTTTAACCCACTAATTTTGACACAGTTTGGGGAACAGTTTCCAAATCAAAACACAGAGAAATCATGTAGAAAAACAAACTATATTTCCAACCAGAGGTGGGTAATTCCAGGTTCTACCAAGTCAAAGTCCTACCATGTATTGGTTCCAACGTGTTCACTGAACCAGCCCTTCACGTATACAACATGTCATTACGAACAGCCAAATGTACAAAGACACAAACCAGCATAGACAAGCACATAAACAAACAAACAGTGCTGTCTTAGACAAAAACAACCAGAACAACAACAACAAAAACTAAGAACAGGGGATGGGCCCATATCATCAATCACATAAAATACATTAAAATAAAAGGAGGGGGAATCCTCCTAGAGACAGCATCTGCTTTTCCCATCCCACCACAGTAGCATCATTATCATCCAGAGCAGAGTGATTCAGGTAACCTGCTATGTTCAGCCCATAGTAAATGTTCTCACTTATGGTCCACCAGGTCCTTCAACACAATGGCAGTTAGTTTTGCACTGACGTATGTACGTCAGGAATGGGAACCAGATTCTAAAGAAAACTTCAGTCATACATCTAGACCTGTATGTTAAATATTCCATCGGTAGCATGTGAAAAATAACCTTATGCCATCCAGCTATTGTGGGGATTTACAATCTATCCACTTCAGTAACATGTTCTTTCTTGCACAAAAAGTGAGAATACACAAGAGTCTTTTGGAATGTGCACTTTTGTGTGTCCGCTAGTCCAAACAGTAGACACAGTGGGTCTTTTTTAGGTTTAATGTCAAAAATTACTGTATTTGATTTTCGACATCTTGCCAATATTTATCAATATATGTATAAGTCCAAACACAATGAATAAAACTCGCCACCTCGACACTGCATTTAGTGCACATTTCTGATTTACTGTTATCCAGTTTATGTCTAAACTGAGGAGAAATCTGTAGATGGTGAAGAAGTCTAAATTGGGTTTGTCTTGCTCTATTACAGACCAAAATATTGTTTGCTGATTCCCAGATCCTCATCAACCTCCATATTTAGATCTTTAGTCCAGTCACTGCTCATGAAAGTAGGTTTACCTTTGTCAAATGTAGTGAATGCCTGATATCCAAGGCCCAGAATACACTTTTTCTTGCACCAGGTCATTTTGATGAGCACAACTCCTCGTTCAGGTCGATGGATAATTAGTGGAATCATCTGTGTTCAGTGAACAGGTAGAACCGATACAATGCAGGTGAACCTGGAATTATCCACCTCTGGTTTCATCTAAGGATACTCTACAAAAAGATATTTTAAAAACTAACTATATACTATACTATACTATACTATACTATACTATACTGTGCTGTACTATACTATACTATACTATACTATACTATACTATACTATACTATACTATACTATACTATACTGTACCGTACTGTACTGTACTGTACTGTGCTATACTATACTATACTATACTATACTGTACTGTACTGTACTGTACTGTACTGTACTGTACTGTACTGTACTGTACTGTACTG
>JAPTYQ010000003.1:2306605-2316936 GCA_029814465.1 Ostorhinchus cyanosoma
TACTATACTATACTATACTATACTATACTATACTATACTATACTATACTATACTATACTATACTATACTATACTGCATTGCACTGCACTGCACTCTACTGTACTGTACTGTATTGTTTTGTATTGTACTGTACTATTACAGTACAGTAATAGAATGAGGTCCAGGTTACATCTGACAGAATTACCCCCACATACGTGAAGGCGTGTTTGCAAACTCACTGCTAATTCTAATTTTAACCCATAAAGACCCAGTGCTGCTTTTGTGGCAGTTCCCAAATGAATTTTTCCATAGATTCAACCTGTCTTAAGTGATTTTGCACCATTTATTATATTACCTTTTGTATTTTGCCATGTTTTTTAGTGAAAATCATGCATTTTCCAGTATTTAATTCACTTATCATGCAGATGTTCATAAGTCTTGAGGATTGAATCAAGGGTTATTATATAAAAAAACAGAGGAAACTGAAGAAAAAAGTGACTTTTTCAGCCAAGATATCAATAACTGAACGTAAAACAAGTGTCTCCATCCACTGTCATTGATCCAACTCCATGGATTTTACTGGTGAGTCAATGTTGTAGAAGATGACAGTGTTTCCACATTCACTATGGAGCCTCTGAACGTACAAATGGTTCATATCTGATGATCATCAAAAGACGACAAACTGCATTTTATCTAAATTATTTCTATGTATTGATAGGTTTAGTAGTTCAGAAGATATTAAACATTTTAGATCAGTAGGTGCTTGTGGCTCTTTATGGGTTAAAGCAACTCTCGAGTCAGTGAATGGTTTGAGAGCACAGGCTTCAATTCCGTGTATTTAATTACCAAAAAGGTCATCTGCCATCTTTAGAACCACTTACGAACTTGGAAGGAGGTTGTGGCAAAGGGCTGACAATTCTCAGTCAGTTAAAGAACATGGCAGAGGTGGAGAGCCTTTAAACGAACCCCAGTAGTTTCCCTTTCCAGAGCTGAATTCTGTAATGTTGCAGACTTTTTAAAATTTGGCTTTTACTTTGAAACGCTAAAAGATAAGAATTCTCTTTGAGTGGATCTAGTGCTACTGTTTTTTTGCACTATAAATCAGAACGGTGACTGTGGGGGTTGCTGTTTAGCTGACTGTAGTGTTCTTTTATTACAGAAACAACACAAATATATTTTGTAATGCCTTGTTTCTTTCTGTTATTGCATGGACAGCGGGTGAGTCGTGGACCCTTGCTACGTTGCCATGGTGTTCAGGAGTGCATACTGTTAGTGACTCAGAGGATCTTCAAGTACCCTGTCCTTATTCAGCGCATTCTGGACAACAGCACTGGTGAATTATAACAGTCACAACACCTTTATTGTTCGGCTCCTGTCTCATTTTGATTCATTCAGTTTATTTACACTCAAACTATATCTAAAATGATATAGAAATGAATTTCCTCATTTTGAATTTACAGAACCATTTTTTCCATTCCCAATCATTGTCCCCGGAGCAACATAGCTGTATCACTACCATGATCTAACAGAATGGTGTATTATATATTACCCAGTTTCCTTAAAGTTTTTCAGGCATTAAAAGAGTGTTGGCTTGAACACAACTGCATGTCAATATTGAGTCAGGCATGTAGTGTCTGCAGCCATCAAGAAGTTCCTGTTGTTGTACTTAAGTTGTCTGTCTAGCACAATAACTGGACTAATCTCAACCCCTGAAAAGCCTAAAATGTGTTATGTAGTAATAAAAAAAAAATTCAATTGTCAACAGCAAAGTGTAGCCTTGTACCAGAAAACAGTCAAAGCTACTAAAAGCACCACAGATTAAAGGCTACATAAACTAACCCCACAGACGGTGAAGTACATGTAGAGCGTATAGTTTTACATATACATATAATGTTATCATTGACTTTTCTCCTTTGAACAAAAACAGCCAGTGACAAGAACAATGCTGTCTTACAGCTTTCACACTGCCCACTGGAACAACAGTCCTTCAAGAGCCTTTTTCAGTTTACTGTCACAGCATCAGTAGACAGGGACAAAAGGATGAAGTGACATAATTAGGCATTTTTGGGTTTACACAGACTGCTGTAGAGCAGGGGTCTCAAACTCTGGTCCTTGAGGGCCGCTGTCCTGCAGGTTTTAGATATTTCCCTCTTCCAGCACACATGGTTCAATTAAAGATCAGCTCATCATCATGCTCTGCAGAAGCCTGATAATGATGGAATGGCTCCCAGGTGTGATGGAAGAGGGAAAGATCTAAAACATGCAGGACACTGGCCCTCGAGGACTGGAGTTTGAGACCCTGCTGTAGAGTAACCTAAACAATTTCTAAAGTCGTTTACCCTAAACATACATGCAACATACAAACTATAAAATGCACATGAATCCAGCAGTAAAGTGAACCTAAAAGATCATTTCTACTAGTAAAACACTAGGTGCTTTTGCGCCACAGGAACCTTTTCATAGTTCTCAGAGCTGTTTTAGAAAGTCCCCCTTTTGTTTGTAGTTGGACTACAGTAACTAGTCCTCAGGTGCCTGTTTTTAGCATTTGTTTGAGGGAACTAATCAAAGTTCTGTAGAGTTTGCTGACTGATCCAGATGCCTTTCACTCACTGTTCAAACAAAATCCACAGTCCACACCTCAAAGCTTCTTGTCATTTTGGAGATAACGTTCTAACAGCCTCAGGCTCCACTGGTGGAAAATAAACATAATTTCTCTGATCAGCGTCAGGGGATCAGCGCTCATTTTGTATACATTTTTCACCAGAGGTGGGTAATCCCAGCTCCATAGAGTAAAAGTCCTGCCATGTATTTATTCCAACCACTCACTCCAGCCCATTTGGATGAGCACACCTCCTCAACCAGGTCGATGGGATCATAGTAGAATCACCTGGTAAGTGGACAGGTTGAACCAATACATGGCAGGACTTTTACTCTGGGATTACTCACCTCTATTTTTCACACAATAAATGTTACAACATTTATTTCTCTCCAGACTTACATTAATCTTTCTCAAAGATCTTGTAATGATGATTGGAAGGTCAGACCACTGTTTGAAATATTCTTTTGCCAATTCAAAATTCCATCACCAGCCTCTCTGTGTGGAGTTTGCATGTTCTCCCTGTGTTTGACTTTTCTCTGGGTACTCCAGCTTCTTCCCACCATCCAAAGACCTACACTAATAGGTGAATTGGTTAATCTAAAAATTGCCCATAGGTGTGACAGTGATTGGTTGTTTGCCTCTATGTATGTCAGCCCTACGATGAACTGGTGACACATCCAGAATGAACCCCGCCTTCGCCCAAAACGTAGCTGGTTTAGGCTCCAGCATCCCTTTGACCCTCTAGAGCAGTGGATCTCAAATCCGGTCCTCGAGGACCAGTATCCTGCATATCCTGCAGATACTTCCCTCTCCCAGCACACCTGGTTCAATTGATGATCGGCTCATCACCAAGCTTTGCAGAAGCCTAATAACAGCGTAATGGCTTCCAGGTGTGCTGGAAGAGGGAAATATCGAAAATATACAGGATACCAGTCCTCGAGGACCAGATATGAGAACCACTGCTCGAGAGGATAAAGCGATTCTAGAAGATGAATGAATGAATGAATACAACTGAGGTTCTTTAAGGATACCTCTCCTATTGAATAGATCTTGTCATTTTCCTTTTATCAAACAAATACATGAATGTTATTTAACTTATTTACCCAATGGCATGTCATTTCTTTCTCTATATGCCCCCCCCCAATAGAACTGCACATCTGAAGACACAATAGCAAAGAGTCAATCATCAACCCATGGCCTACGGTGTCCCGCTTATGAGCAGCCTTATGTTTAGGCTTTGTGTTCATTAAGAACAAACTGTAACCAACAGAGAAATCCAATAACAGAACACCACATTGGTTCAGATCACGCATTCCCATGTGATGTTAAAGTCCCCCAGTTGACCAATAAGCATTCTATTCAGACACTACCAAGAAGATGAAACTCTATCAGAGAGTCCACTGTCCAGAACCAACTATCTGGTACATTTTTAAAAAGAAAGATTCCACTGATAAGTCCAGCAACATCAAAAGCCTTTGATGACTATGGAAGATATCTAAAGTTTATGACTACAAAACTCTACAGTTTGTCTTGAAAAAACTTTTTTCAATGTCCAGCCAAGTTGAGAACACACTTGAAGGACGTAGGTGAGTCATTATTAAAGTCAACATTCAAGAGCTGTTGTAGTTGAATGTTCTTAATGGTGTGCACCCTGTTGTCAACCCCAGTACATTTATGAAGGTCTCTGACTTTAGGGAATGACACACCTACCTCCTCAAGTGTCTTCTTGACTCGGTGTATGTTGTAAATGTTATTTCCCACTTGAGTTATGTCCTGAGTTTTTCCTTTTGAGAATGTGCCAAGTTGTTGATTTTGTAATTCCTAAAATTTTTGCATTTCACGAGTTTCTCACTCTGAGAGATTTAGTTTTTTTTTTTCAGCCAATCAACAGAACTTCTTCACTGCACTGACACTTAGGACCTCATATTGACAATTCCAGTGAACATCTACCACATACAAATTCAACATTTGGAATCAGCTCTAGATCTTTGTTTTGCTTAATTTTGCAAAGAATAATCAGGAAACAGGCTGCAGGTCGGTCAGTTGCTCATTTATTTTTGAAGCTCTGAAAACTATATTTGAAATGGTCCAAAAGTAATTTTTTTTTCCTTTCCAACAGATGATGAAGAAGAAGCCTCTTCTTTGGCCCAAGCTCTTTTGATGGTTAGAGATCTTCTCAGTTCAATAGACCAGCAGGTACTAAACTTATTACTGAATATATAGAAGTCTGGATCTAAACTGTGATACCATTTTCATGTGACGTGTTTCCTGGATCACAGCCTACTTAACAGGAAGGCAGCTGACAGGTGATTGGATGGGGAACCGTGGACAGTAGATTTCAGCAGTAGTGCTTCACTCTATTGTTTTTCTTTCTGTCTCACCTTATACACACAGGACATTAAATATGAAATAGAGTCCTGCCACGAACAGAAATACAGTTAAGGATGAAATTATTAGTTCCCTATGATTTTTTGGTGTATTTTTGTTTTTCAACAAATATTTCAAATGTGCTGTTACACAGAAATAATATTTTTCTTTTGAACACATTCTCATTTTATTTTGGATGCTTACATATTTCAGTTTAGGTTTCAGTTTGGGGTCAGCTTTTCTTGGTCTAGATATAACCTTGCAGTCCTTTCCTGTGTAGATATAGAGGGATTTGCTTTTTTGAGTCTGCTCTTCCTGACTTGTCGAAGTCCTTCTGGTGTCTTTAGGCACATCTTTCACTAGTTTTCTCTCTAGAGTCTTTGAAATCGTATCCTTCCTACCTCTGCCAGTTGTAATCTGTACTACGTGACTCTGAAGTTCTTGATGATACTTTTCACTCCAGTTCTTCATACTTGAAAACACTGTGATAACTTTCTATATCCTTCTCCTGCTTTGTTAGCATCAGCATTTTTTTCTCAAGTCTAAACTGATTTCTTTTGTTTTTGGTCTGATGCTTTCTCAAGTGAGAGCACAAACCATTACTGGAGTTTTTAAAAAGTGCATGAATTTGTTGAAAACCCTCAGTGGGTTAGGGTGTTATGGTTCAATAAAAGTAAAAAATAATCTAAGCATCCAAAATAAAACTGAGAAAGCTGTGTTAAAAAATGTTTGCTCTTTTTAACAGCATCTGGGAAATGCTTTTTTAAAACATAGATTTTCATAAGGGGGCAAATAATTGTGTACTTAACTCTACTATTATGTGACAACTATTGTGGCACATATCAGAAATGAGGAGGAAGGAGAGTTCAGCAGCCTTCAAAACTGAGGATATTTCCATATGTGGAATAATAGCCTGTAAATGATACCCATTATCACTATGGCCAATATGGAAATTTCTAATGTGACCAGAGGATATTCCTCCATATCGTAAGATCTTTGTCAAAGTGTCCTTTTTTAATATGTCAGTCCCAAAAAAGCCCTTTTTAGGTCTCGCTACAATACAGACACTTTCAGCTGGATATATAATCTAAACTTTTGGTGTCAGTATTATCTTTGTCAGTTTTAGTGAGGATTGGAAAACATTTGTGGAGGGATTTAATTAAAATTTCTTTGTGAAACCCATTATAGTGGAAAATATTATATGAAATATTGAATTAATATTATTACAGTATTTTATGCTTTCACTGCTAAGGAGGGCATTCAATTCTTCCACATTTGGAACATTAAACATATAGTTCAAAAGTTACATGCATGACCGCATCTCAAACTTTGACCAAATGCTCGCATTAATGTGCTCTAGCACATGAAACTGGCTGAGAATCTATGGCTATTAGTTTGCAGAAGAAGATGAAGTAAATGCTACTTTTAACCAGCAAACACCACCAATAAGTTCCTCTTACAATCAGCAAAGTGAGTATATATGAAGCTGAAGTATGCAGTAACTATACTTCTCATAGTAAGTTTTTTCACTAAGAGCTGGAAATACGTGGTGGCACAGAAGTTAATGCCTCACAGAAGGTTCTGAGTCCCGTTCCCAGTTAAACCAGGGCCTTTTTGTGTGGAGTTATTATGTTGTCACCATGTTGAGCCGGTTTACATAATACCCAACCATTCTCTCTTTTTCCAGTCTGGCAGGATTATAACGTACTTTTATAAATAGAAAAAAACAGCCTTTTTTTTTTTTTTTTTTTTTACTTAAGGTTAGGGCAAATGCAGCCTAGAGGAAAAAAATAAAGTATTCAATTCAAGCTTTGTAAGTATATCAAATGACATACGGGAAGGTTACAAGCATGGGTAAGGGGTGCTCGGACCCACGGGCCTATACCAAGCTTGACCAAAATGCAGGTTCCTTCATCAAAGACCTGGATCAGTTGGAAATGACTTGAGCAAAAGGGGAGATGTTTCCAAAGACCCTCTACCAGAGGAAGAGAACAGGGGTCGTTGTCAAAGATCTGTATCGGGAGAGAATGATTTGATCAAAGTGTGTGATGGTTCCTTTGTCCTTCATTCAGTTTAAGCTTCTCAGCATAAAGAGTCTTAGCTCATTTAGGTCTCCTCCGTTAGTTCCATTCATGTACATTCTGAAATGTATCTTGTTTGGCAGATGGAAGACCTACAGAAGACACAAAGGATGCAGGAGATTCAGTTGAAGTTGGACCTGCGGGCCGAGGCCAGAGTGAGGGATGGTAGACAGTTTAGGCCAGGAGAGCTGCTCCGGCGAAAACTCATCCATGAAGGAACCCTGTTTTGGAAATCCCCAGGATCACGTCTCAAAGGTACAGATTTCACGGAATTCAGTAAATTATCACATTTTACTCAGTATTTAATGATAGTCTACTTCCTGTATTATCTCAGTGCTGGGACAGCATCCTCCTCCTATAGACTTATGTGTTCTTGTATGTTTTGCTTCATGCTGTCATTTAGAATAAACCTTAAAAAAAGGAAAAAAGAAAAACTGAACTAGCACAGCTTCTGAAATTAAAAAGTCACTGCCAAACCTTTTGGTCACAACTGTTTTTAGTGCTGATATGTAATATTTTTAAAGAAGAAAGAGATAGTATTTCAAGAGAAAAACACTTTTGATGGAAGCTTTTAAGCCGTTAATAGCTGCTGCCGTTGAAACTGATTTACTCTGTTGATAAATTAAGATTTGCAGACTGCATTTACTATAACCTGGCACCACCTAGGATTTCCTACAGACATGAAACTTGGCAACATAACTAAAAGTTATGTGCAAGTGCTTGGCCATAACTCTTACTATTTGTCAAATCATCAGTTTGGAAGATAACTTTGAGCTCCATTTGGAACTGGGTCTTCCAAAGCATTTTGAACTCAAGCCATAGTTGGCAATATAATGTGTAACCAGTAATCCAGTGAACATAATTTCATCAGATTTAGTAGACATGATATCAATCGATCGATCGGCCGGCCGGTCAGTCAATTAAATTTGATTAGGATTGTTTATTTCTCATATGAACATTTAAAACCAATACAACAACAACAACAAGTCAATATAAAAAAAGAAAATGTATTCAAAAAGGAGCAGGATGAAGTTCAACTAACCTTCTCCAAATCCACAAAACACATGTAGACTGGTTGGGCGAACTCCCATGAACCCTTGAGCACCTGATGGAGCGTGTAGAGCTGTAGAGCTATCCTCCTCTCCAGTACCCTGGAGTAGACTTTCCCTGGGAGGCTGAGGAGTGTGATCCCCCTGTAGTTGGAGCACACCCTCCTTTCCCCTTTCTTGAAAAGGGGAACCACCACCCCGGTCTGCCAGTCCAGAGGTACTGTCCTTGACCGCCACACGATGTTACAGAGACGTGTCAGCCAAGACAGTCCCTGCACATCCAGAGACTTGAGGTACTTAGGGTGAATCTCGTCCACCCCTGGTGCTCTACCACTGAGCAGCTTGCCAACCACCTCAGTGACTTCAGCTTGGTTGATGAACAAGTCCATGTCTGAGGCCTCAGCCTCTGTTTCCTCCATGGAAGATGTGGCAGCGGGATTGAAGAGATCCTCGAAGTATTCCTTCCACCGCCACATCCCCAGTCGAGGTCAGCAGTTCCCCACTTCCACTGTAAACAGTGTTGGTGGGGAACTGCTTTCCCCTCCTGAGGCGGTTTGCCAGAATTTCCTCGAGGCCGACCCATAGTCCTCCTCCATGGCCTCCCTGTATTCATCCAACAACCACCCGGGCCGCAGCACGCTTGGCTTTCCGGTACCCGTCAGCTGCCTCTGGAGTCCCATGAGCCAACAAGGCTCGATAGGAATATTACTGGCTACTTCTCACACAAGCTTACTTAGCTGTCAACAACTGAGCGCTGGATCCTCAGTTAAGTTACAACCAATTGTTCTGCACTCAGTACAACATGTGGTGGTAGTTAATTTTTTCACAAAATAAATGCAGAAATAATAAAGCCCACATACAAATGGTGATGCTGAATCTGAGTCTGTCATGCCATGAAAATCCAATGGTGAACTTTGCCTATTTCAAGAAACGTTAAGTGAGCACAGTAAAATATTGGGGTTGTACTGCCAAAAAAAAGACCTAAAATACATTTTAACAAGTGACTCGAATGTGCTTTCTTTAGGAAGCCCACGCAAAGGACATTTGTGCTTAATATACAAACAGCACCTGCTTTGTCACATGTCAACAACACTAAACAATACTTTTGAAATTTGTCTGATTTAATGTAATTATTGGCACTGAGGAGAAAGTCAAGATCAAGTAATTCATAGGTTCATTTTAGGTTTAAAATTAAATGTGTCAACATATGTGCATGAAAAACCAACTGCATTTTGTTGTGCAGTTGTATTGTGTCTATACCTATCTGTCCTGTTTCCCTCTGGATCTCCATTTTATCTCTGATTGCATATCTGGTGTCTTTAGATGTACAGGTGTTACTGATGACAGACATCCTGGTATTTCTACAAGAGAAAGACCAGAGATACATCTTTGCATCCTTGGTAAGAACATCTGCTCACTCATTCACACACAAACATACCGCTCATTAAAATGTGCTACTTTTAAAAATTCATATTGTATCTAGACTTTCTCAGTTCTATTACTTTTCTATGTCTCTGCTACTTGATCCAGGAGAAGCCCCCAGTACTGTCCCTTCAGAACTTGATAGTGAGGGATATAGCCAATCAGGAGCGGGGCATGTTCCTCATCAGTGACTCCTCCCCTCCTGAGATGTATGAGCTCCATGCTGCTTCAAAGGAAGATAAGAAAAGTTGGATATGCCACATTCAGCACACTGTCAGCAAGTAAGCAAAAGCACCCATGCAACCATTTATTTCCATCTAATTTTACAGTTCCAGTGTGTAATACAATTACAGCATATAGAAGTCCAGGGTAGAAGAAAAAAGCACAGCACTGCTATGGGAATATGTCGCCTTTATTTCAGATCGACGTCTGTGTAAACGAAATGGTGGGATCATTTGGTCTCACCTTTATCACGGCTTTATAACGCCTCTGGAGGTAGTAACAGAGCGATGATAAAGATGGAATCATGATTCTGGAATGCTATGTAAAAGGAAGACCTCTTGTTCTGTAACCAAGGTGTGACGGTTTGATGACAGTCAGTACGTTTCCATGCACATCTAAGTCGAGCTATTGGCACTAACCGAGCTAAGGACTTCACTGGAGTTTCAGAGAAATCCGAGTTTACATGCACAGCGTGAAATTGAAATTGAAATTGAATTATTGACGTTCAACTCCAAGACACTAGATGACTCTACATGCCCTTTAGCGTTGGCATTCTTCCGGTTGGCGTCATGGATGAAGAACAATTAGTAAACAAAGGCAGCAGATTTGAAG
>JAPTYQ010000003.1:2375180-2390981 GCA_029814465.1 Ostorhinchus cyanosoma
CCCCCACCACTACCACCAGAGGTCACTATACATCAGGTGTAAGTGGCACCACTACTCAAAGAAAGACAAAAAGATAATGATCAACACTTACATAATGTGGAGAGAAGCGCCGGTCAAACTCCCTCTGGGCTAGTATCCCCCCCTGACCAGGCGCACTGGTGTACCCAACCTGCATACGGACACACTAGTCAGCATCATCATTTAACACAATGTCTCCTTTAGGAACAATTAAAACCGTTATCTGGCTTTACCACGACTTGGCCTCCCTCCTGGGCCAGGTAGCTGACGGAGGCAGAGGTGAAGTTGAAATACCCCGCCTTCAACGGACGCAAAACCACCGTGTGAGACACATTACTGGCACTGAAGGTTCCACCGTTAAGGCCAAGAACACCTTTTACAAATGAAGGAACCTTGAATAATGCAACTAATAGAGTGGTTTTAGAGGCATCTGGATGGAATAGCTTTTTTTTTCATCCAAAACACCATAGAAAGAGACAAAGAACAATTGACAAGACATTATCCAAGGATACGGTGCAATCCTGTCCCATTTCACATTCAGCATTCCCGAAACAATCCCAAAGTCTTCAGGAGGGAAAGAATCATCTGACAGCTCGACCTCCAAGGCAGCACTGTGGAGACAACAGACATTAACATAATCTAATAAAAACATATGCACACACATAAAATAATAGAACAGACAACATTCAGACATTTGTATCACTAAGGATTTCAGGAACATTAGTGAATCAGAGTTACAGACTACAATAGACCAAGTTAGACCAGTTATGACATTTACATGTTCTGACCTGGAGCCAACGTTGTAGATGTTGTATTGCAGTGTGAGGTCCCGTCCCTCCACAGCATATCTGTTCAACAGGGACTTGGAGGCCAGTAAACGGGCCCCCTCCTCCCCCCACACCAGCCCCAGCAGGGTCAGGAACACAAGTCTGTGCAGCATCTTCCACATCTACCAAGAACAACACACTCCAACCATTCAGTACAGACTGGAAACATCTGACCCACAATTAACACATATTTGCACTGCAGTCAAGTGGCTTGTGCGAAATATAGTACACAAACTTGGACCTGTAATATATTGGCCACGTGATACAATTCATACAAATGAAAAATCCTTTAAATATGCTTTCAGGCAATTTCTGATTTTTTCTTCAACGTGAAAGAGATTCGTTTAGTTTTGAGAAAAGGTCAAATTATACTTGTTAAATGTAACGATTTTAATCCCAGTTTGTCTCAATATTTTAATCTTTGTTGTGCATTTCATGACTATGGAAGAATGATTTATACGTAACAAAATATCGGATACTCCAGTAATTCCATACATTACCTTTCAGATCCCAGTCCTGTCAGAGTTCTCAGATCGTCTCCAACGCTTACGTGGACCTGAAGAACCAAGAGGATTTCACTGTAAAGATGACAAACACGTCGTTTACATTGACTTTACAACAGTGTACACCGTATTTATGATGTTTCTAGTTTAAGCTAATAACCATAAAATATTAACTTTGAATCAAACGCGGAAAAAAATAGAATAAAGAGACAGTTACCGTCGGCTCACCTCCTTCGGAAAGCGATAATGGGAAAAGACCTGAGGTTGCGCATGCTCAGAAACTTCCATTTGCTGTTTGCATGACGTGTACCGTGTATTTAATGCTGTCTCCATTCGGCACAGCGCCCCCATTGGTGTGGAGGCTTCTACTGCATCCTCCTTGTACCTACACAGCAATCAGTGATAGATTTCACCAGCAGAAATGACAATAGACGGTGAAATGTAAAAAAAAAAAAAAGCACACAGTATTCATAGGGATTTTCTTTTCCGTCCGTTTTCAGTCCGTCCTCTGGAACTTTATGGGTACGAACCCAAACAGAGCAGTACCACCGGGAACCATTGGAGGGCAATGTTTAGATTTGAAGAGAATAATTTACAGGATGGAAGAGAACTTTTAAAACAGTGACTGTGTATGCTGTGTGAGGTGGTGAAAACTACCAGCATATTCACAACAGCCAACATTGTCAGCATCAACATTAATAAAACTTCCTCTTTCTACGCCATGATTGTCCTCGTTGATTTTTTTCTTCTTCCAAAAAAAAATAGACTGTACTCTTCTTTGTGGGAATAATCCGGTAGGTTAATTCCGGGCGGCGCCCTCTGGTGGATTTATGCCAAACGCACATTCCGACGCATTTCCTGTTTTATTGTAAAGTCGTTTTTTTTATGTTGTGAAAACGTACCTTTTTGAAACGAGATAATTTATCACATGACAACGTGATAACGTTGCCGCTATGATATTATAATGCTAAATTCCTCGATTGTAAATAAGAAAAAAAGCTGTGTTTGAACAGATAAAGAATAAAGAAAAAGAAAGAAAAAAAAGAACATCATCAATAGAGTAATAGATCAATGATTGATTGATTGATCATTTTGATCAAGTTCCATTTGATACATGGTGAAATTCTGCTGCTATTGAACTTGTTGGATGAAACTGTGATAAGTTCACTTTTAAGGGACATGGCTCTGAACAGAAGGAAGAATGAGATGTAACATCAATATCTGGAAGAGTGAGGGGTTTACCCTAACAAGACGACTAAGCCATCATCATCTTCTCCTGATCCTCCTGTTGATCAATGACAGATGACGCTGCCTCCAGCTGATCAGTTACTCTCAGCTGAACTATTGCAGCTGATCAGTTACTGGTGATCAGATCCTAGCTCCTTCTTCTGCTGATCATGTATTGATCAATTATCCACTCATCAGTAAAGCCTCCTTGTTCTTCAGTCCATACATGTGTTAGTCTTGGGCTAAACTTAGACTTTACTAACCTTTAACTCTGCTGAACCATAAACCTCCTCTTGGAGCAGGTGGCCACAGTCACGTGACACAGATCTATATCACAATATCAGTTGGAGACCAAGGCCCTGTACAGGCTCTTGGTAACTGCATTTAGGAGATTAATGACTGGATGTACCACAACTTTCTTCAGCTGCACAAAAGAAAACTGAAGTAATTGTCTTTGGAGCCAAAGAGAAACGAGTGTAGGTCACCACAGAGCTTCACTCTATAGACCTGAAAACCACCAACCAGGCCATAAATCTGGGTGTAGTGATGGACTCAGACCTAAATTTTGAAAAACACATCAAGGCAGTCCCAAAATCAGCCTACTATTACCATAAGAACATCTCAAGGATAAAAGATCTGATGTCTCAGCAGGACCTGGAAAAACTAGTCCATGCATCCATCTGCAGTCGGCTTGATAATTGTAACAGTACTTTACAGGTTTACTTAAAAAATCCATGAGACAACTGCAGATCATTCAGAACTCTGCTGCTGCAGACCAGAAAAGTGGACCACATTAGTCCACCTCTGAGGTCCTTCCACTGACTGGTTTAGGACCTAAGCACATCATCAACCTGCTGACCCAGCATGAACCCACCAGACCCCTCAGGTCATCTGGATCTGGCTTTTTCTCAGTTCCCAGAGTTAGAACCAGACACGGAGAAGCTGCGTTTAGCTTCTATGCTCCATATGTCTGGAACAAACTCCCAGAACACCTCAGATCAGCTGAAAAACTCAGTTTAGTTAAAGACCCACCTGTCCTCAGCTGCATTTGAATAGAGTTTTTATTCATCACTTCAGATCTGCACCTTCTTTTAAGCTTAAAGTTTTTATCTGTTTATTTTTTTTCATCCTTTTTTATCTATTTATGTTTTTTTCATGCCTGTACATGTTGATGCTGCTGTACTGTTTTTAATGTTTATATAAAGCACTTTGAATTGTCTTGTACATGAAATGTGCTCTAGAAATAAACCTGCCTTGCCTGGTGACCGGTCAGTGTTCTCCATATGCACACAGTCTGGATCATCTACATTATGTTTCCCTCTCACCTTTAATGATTTTCATCTTTTATTATTTTTTATTTATTTATTTGCACATCAGCAGTAGCAAAGAGTAAAAACAAGACAGTTTACAAACATTGAGGAGAGGACAGAAGCTTTAAAAAAACCCGACAAACTGGTCATTTTTATTTTTCCTTCATGACAGCAATGGGCTTCCGTAGAAAACAAATTTCATGGTATCGTATTATCAATTAAAAACTGATGTAGGTAAATGAAAGTCATTTTTGCATGGTCCTCCGGTCCAGTGGGGGCGCTAATGAACGTTTAAGTCGGTTTTCAAACCCACGTAACGTAACAAAACAGGAAAAGGAGGAAGAAGAAAACGAAGGCGGAGGAGGATCCACTGTGTTTATGAGGTTGAAGTCTGCAACACAGGGGTAAGAGTTTTAATGATATTCTAGAAGAACTTACTGATTTACTGTTTGGACATAGGCCCAGTGTTTACAGTAAATATACGTCACTTATCTCTGCGTGTTTTAGCAGGACACTGATGGTTTAGAGGAATTTAACCAATGAGATAAATACAGATGGTGAAGTTGGACATCAGTTTAAACAAGACAGAACAGTGATATTACCTTTAATGGTTTTGTCTTTGGATTTTGTATTTCTGAGTTAATACCTATTGAACGTGATGTTGTAGAAAATGGATAATAATCCCATCTTCTATGGTGTAATGGAAACGCACATAGAAATACACGGAGAATCTGGAAAGAAGTGAATGAAAATGACCTGTTTTTGCCCAAGTTGAAAACCAATTAGGATCTGAACATCTTTACATTGAAATAAATGTAAAAAAAAATATTGGATGATTTTATCATGGTTTGTGTGTTACCCTTCAGCACTGAACATTGAACGCAAAAAACAATCAGAAATATACGTATTATTTTCAATCAGCTGTAACAAACCAACATAAATATATTAGGATATGAAAAAACAGTCCTTAATCTTAATAAACGGATTTTGCATCAGTGAAACCCGCAAAATAACACAGCCCATTAAACAAAATGATTAATATATCACGATAATAGAAAACATATTTAAAAAATGAAAGCCAGGAATCTGAACTCCAGACCATAATCCATGTTATGCTTCAGAATTCTGTCCCTTTGAAGTCAAGACGGTGTCTAAGCTGGTTTTCAAAGATTTATTTATTTATTTTTGTCAATGGCTTCGTTCACATGCCCACTACTTCCTGAACTTAAAACGGCTCCTTTAGTTCCTGTCTTTCATTATTGGACACACTGATAAATCCAGGTGTGTCTGCTTCCTCTGGTTGTGTCTACTGTGGTCAGACACACCTGCATTAACCAGTGTGTCCAATAATGAAAGACAGGAAATAAAGGAGCTGCCTTAAGTTCAGGAAGTAGTGGGCTGTGCATAGAAACCATTCTCTAGTCTAGATGCACAGGACATACAAAGAATTAAGACATCGTTTATCTCTCACTTTGTTACCCATGTGCTTTACATGCAATGCAATGCTGTCATATTTATTTTGACTTATGACTGACTATCATTAATTTTTTGGGAAAAAATACGGCCCAGCTTTTGGAAATAGACCCAAACATGCTTTTCCAAAAATGTGCAGCCTGGTCTCAAAAGATGTGCTGTGATTTGTGTTAATGTTCCAATGCATGAATTTGTTAAAATTAAAAAGAAAAAAAAAGCTGCTGTTGTTTGTCTGAAATGAATAGGGCCATTTTCAAATTACTACCATTCACACACGATTGAACCTCCAATCACTCCACCTTATGGAAAATGTGTGGCCTGGCACAAAGAATATGTGTATGACGTTCAGTATTAATATCATGTATGGTTTTCACACAGCGCTACCACATACCACAGGGGTGGGCAGTCCTGGTCCTCCAGGGCCGCTGTCCTGCATGTTTTAGATGGTTCCCTCTTCCATCACACCTGATTCAGTTAATGATCAGCCCATCAACAAGCTCTGCAGAAGCCTGATAAGGATGTAATGGCTTCCAGGTGTGATGGAAGAGGGACAAATCTAAAACATGCAGGACACTGGCCCTCAAGGACCCGAATTGCCCACCTCTGACGTACCACCATGAGGAACAGACTGCTGACGGCTGATTGGCTGATAGCCTCTACCCTCTAAGAGTGGAGAGTCTGATTTGCATTATTTGGAAACTCAACAAACAAGCTTTCATAACTCTCACATTTCTTGGAATTCAGCAACAATTTCTGTTAATCTTACAACTTTTCGGTTTGGCTCTACAGGCCTCTAAGCACCCAAATGTAAATTTTGTGTCACTAACATGTTTGTCAAACTCCACATTCCTTCAATCACTACTTATTCAGTTCTGCCTTTGTTTTTTCCAGAATATTATACATTGATATGTTCAGAAGACTCGCCACAAGTCTCACAGTTCAAGATTTTTTTTAGATAAGATGTATGGTTATGGATTGACAGAAATTAGTTTGAGAGGTAGTTTCTTAGGGACTTTAACACGGGCACCCATGTCTCCTCCATAAGGAGGCTGTAAAAGTAATTGTGCTTGGATGTTTGAGCAGTGCAATATCTACAACTAGATAATGTGCTACAGAGACTACCACACAGGCTACAAATGCCAAAATAAAAAGGCTAAAAAGAAGCATGTTTTTGGAAACTGGTTTTCATGGCCCCCTCCAAATCATGTATCATGAAAGTTGGCATATCTTATGGAGTTGTTTCCATTCTTAACAAATGTACTTTTTCAATAAACTTTGCAGTAACTGAGAAACTTGGACATGACTCAGCTGCTGAATAAAATTCACAGAAATGTAGCTGTTACATGTATTATCTTGCAGTTGTCAGGTGCTTGTATGTGCTTGTGAAGATAAAGGACAGACTACATTTTTTCTTGTCACTGTAACACTCTCAGATGCCAAGACATTGCTCAGCAGGCGGTTGCAAATCGAGGGACAACCGAGATACTCGGAATGCTGGTATCACCTTTCACAAGTAGGTGGCACATTTTACAAAGTGTTTTGCATTCGTCTTCCACCCAAATAAGAAAGCATTGTTATGGTAGTGGAAGTGCTAATGTTCCATACCATTACGTGGTACAAAATTGTTATTGCTGCCGGTACAATCAGAATGCATTTGACTTGTACAGCATACAGAACCAAAGTCCTGCCCTCATCAGGTTGTGTCCCATGGAACCTTATTTTAGAAACAAACTGTTTTACAGTCAGTGGTAAGACACAATTTATATTTTGAAGTATTAAAATGCACAAGTACAAAGACAGGAAAGCTGCAGAGGTGTTGGACATAAATGTTTCTGTCCTCAATCAGTTCAGAGACACTGAAACCGTCTCAACGTTAATATAAAGCCAAATGTTTCTATACCACAAACTATGACTTCCTTGGCTTGTAAAATGATTAAACTGACAAACCTCATCTGTGTAAATGTTGGCGCAGTTCAAACAGGATCAAAAACCAACTTGTCTCTTTCCATTGACCAGTTTCTATCTTTTGTGACATTAGGTCCCATGGTTTACCACCAGAAGGAAAAGGACTTTCACTCTATGTGCAGCGATAATTTCATTCACTGTGCACTGTTCACATGCTTCAATGGCAGTTGTGGTCTGTGTCCACAGGGAGGTTTTTTGTTATGGAAGAACCTACTGGAAACATTTTGTTAGCTTCATAGCATAATTGCCTCAGTCAGGGGATCAGGGGTCAGCAACCCTGGTCCTGGAGAGCCACTATCCTGCATGTTTTAGAGGTTTCCCTCTTCCAGAACACCTGATAGTCATGATCAGGCTTCTGCAGAGCCGGATGATGGGCTTATCATTTGAATCAGGTGTATTGGAAGAGGAATACATCTGAAACATGCAGTAGTGGCTCTCCAGGACCAGGGTGGCAGACCCTGGTTTAGATTATACTCAAAGATGAAAACTGAACAGCAGTGAGTAAAATTATGCTGATATCACGATTTGGCCAAAAATACGACTTGGGCCATTTATGCTCTGAGGCTAATGATGTCTGATATTATTGTGGCTGTGGTTACAAACAAAGCCTGTTCTGCATTATTTAACATTATTCTTTACTAATCATTGAAAGTTAAATATTGTGAAATACAAGTGTTGCTGGGTTTAAGATTTTTTTTAACCAGAATTTAATTGTTTAAACTTAAAATTTGTGATGGATTTGTCAAAATAAAGCTTATTTGACCACAGAGAGCAGCTGTATTTTGGAAAGGGCTTTTTTAATTTTAATGGTGTCCACTCAGAGGAGGCACTTCTGTTAGTTGTTTATGGAAATATGTAGTTGGTAATATAATGGAGTAGGTCATGTAATGGAATCAGAGATGTGTTTTAGTCATAGGCTGCATCAGAAGGACATTAATAAAAAAAAAAACCTGTTCAGACTGTATAGTTTCTGTATTTTTAGATAAACCTAGGTTATCAGTGACCTACGCATCCATAGTGGATGGAGTTCATATGATATGATTTATGATTCTCTACTCTGACAAGTGTGACGTTGTTATTAATGATAATAACGATAATAATAATAATGGGTTAGATTTCTGTGTGCTGAGGGAGTTTTCTGTTGAGTTCTGTAAGTTCTGAATGTCATAGTATTTGTAGAAAATAGAAGCTGAATGTGGACACAGACTCTTTATTGAACTAACTGATCAGTGCATCTGAAAAATATAAGTTGAACCTTCCTAGTTTGTTGAACATGCTTTCTCGAACAGAACCCTGCTGTCATAGCTCTGCTGTAAAAACTTCTAACTGTAATGACAAAAGCATTTAATGTTTGTAAAATGTCATTGTTGTGACCAGATTACCAAAACGAGCACCTCGGAGGAGGCTTTGGATCTCCAACTCCCACCGTGCATCATCCTGGGATCCTCAGACGGACTTTGTTTACTTCTGTTCCAAACATTTCACCCCAGACAGTTTTGAACTGACTGGATGCAGGTATGTACCATCAACACTGATGAACATTTACTTTGAAAATGTGACTGGAGCGGCTTACCCCTTTTGTAATAGGTCATGGATTTTCTACTTTATAATGTAATTTATTACATTTGACTTCTGTTGAGCTACTTTTCTAAATGTCTTAAGCTTGACAGTAAAACTGGAAAAGGAAAATAATGGTAGTCTTTTACTCATGACACATAGAAAATCTAGATAATATTCAGATTACAGCAGTTTTCTTTTGATGCCACTGTCAGTGTGTGAAGTTGAAATTTTGTTATCAAAAGTATAATATCATAAATCTATGGTATCACTGCTGAATAGTATTATGACAGTTTGTCTCGTCAGCCTGGAAGGTTTGTTTATCTACACAGATAAAGTATATTATGTACACAGATATATTTACACAGATACATATGTATATGTACACAGATTTATGTTAATATTCACATGTAGTATCACCGATGTGTTGAGTGTCATTAATTACATGTCATGTCTGAGTTAACTTGATGATTACATTTTAGTTTGTAATTCAGTGTAATTTAACTTGTACAATAGCTACGTAGAAGTCAACACTGATTTAGTCCATTGGTCTAACTCATAATATTTTGTTCTGTCAGTGGGATCAGAAGACTAAAGGAAGATGCATTTCCTACAGTATTCGAGTCCACGTCAGTAAACAGATGCACCAGCATAGACATGGCTCAGAAACATCATACACAAGACAACCGACCTGTCAGGTAAAACACACCTCAGCAGGCAGTTCATGTGTCTGTGTGATGTGTGACCCAAGGCCGACAGGCTTCAGCTTTAATGTTTTCAGCGTAGTCTTACCGCTGTTATACTCGACTTCTAAATGTATGTTGTTTTAGTGCTGCTTACCCATTTAAAGAATGCATAATGAAAATACATGAGTAATTAACTGAACATGATACATAATGACAATAAAAAATAACTAATTACATCAGCCTACATTACTCAGGTCATCATTGTCTTATAGTGTAATATCTTTGATTATCTAGAACATTTACATGTGACAAATATGCAGAAATGTTAAAAATGAAGGAGGTGAATACATTTCACATCACTGTGTGTTGTTTCCACAGGAAGGATCTCTGCTCAGCTGATTGTGTCAACACCAAAGAGGACAGTGACAGTTGTCAAATGTCAGATCTGTCTTCATGTCAGATGGTCGAATCACCAGCAAAGGACACTGACAAAAACATCCCTGAACCTTCTCATGTGGAGTTTCAGGGGGAAAACTCACCCACTGACTCCCCATCGCGGTACATGAGGCGCCTCCCACCTCCTCCAGGCTTTTACCTCCCAAAGGAGCACAGCTATGCTCAGCTCTGCCCCCTGCTGTGGCGGAGGCGTTATGACCAGGCCATCGACTGCTTGGCCAAGGCCTTACGGCAGCTGCACGCCGCCAGGCGCAGGGAAAACCGCCTGCGCAGCACAGTCCTGAAGCTGCGCGATAAACGCCTAAAACACACCCTGCATTTGGATCAAGACGGCACTAAAAACAGGGGCAGATGGTCCCCAGGGCCAAGCAGGCACAACAGAGGACATGGAGGTGACATGGACGAGCAGCTGGACGGGGAGATGAGCGCTACATCTGAGGATACGACGGAGGCTGGCTTTAACGGTAGAGGAAACAACAGCTGCTCTGAGAGGGACAAAGAATACTGTTTTTACTGTGGAAGAGGACAGCTTCAAGGTGGTAGTGGTGGATCATGCAGGATGTCAGTAACTACAAAAGGAATCCAGGCCACAGTAAACAAGGATGCTCTGAAAACGCAGGCTAGTGTTGAAAATAATCCTGGTGGCTTTGTAGAAAATGGAAAACGCAAACAGAGGGTCAGGCTCGAAAGATCGCCCTGGAACAGTACCGAAATATCTGACTCAAATATTAAAGACTCCCAACTATCACTACTGGATGAGAATGTGCACATTGTAGATGCTCAGCAGGAGTTGTATGTCCCAGACAGATGTGAGGGGAAAACAGAAAGTATGGTTGTGGAGCATCAGCAGGAGCTCCTCTGGGTCCAAAACGGGACTGAACACATCATTCTGGTGCCTGTCTTTGCTGATGACGCTGCACCAAGTTTGCTCCAGACAGAGGAAGTCTCTGAGGAGGCACAAAGCATTCTGGTGTCAGAGCTGGACTTGAAGAGAGAACTACTACACATGATGGAGAACCAAGACATCAGCAGAGGAAGGAGGACGAAGACCACCTGCGATGACGAACCCAGCGATCAGCAGGCCGAGCTTCACAGAACATCTGCGGACATGAGAGAAGATGTACGAGAAAAACTTAAAGAACACTTGGAGGGATTTCATCTGCAACTGAGCACTGAGTTCAGTGTGTTCTGAAATGAAAACAACTCAAATGATTCTTACATTTTACTGACAGCATTCGCTTTGTTCCTTCTCATGACAGAACCGTGTTTGTCCAGTTGAGTCAAAGTTGTTACATACATGTGACATCAAACATATTAAACGGTGTCATCACTTCACTTCCCTTTCATCTGCTCAGCCAACACTCAAAACCACTGCTTAACCTGGTAAATGCAATGCAGGTTTTGTTTTATCTACTGATAATGATCCTGTTTCTTATTGTTAACATGTCCCATTACATGTATAACAGTATTGTCGTTGTTCACTGGAGCAGACATTTACCCTGGACTCAAACCATCTCATTTGGAGTCACTCCCTCCTTCTACCACATATTTAATAGTGTCGATGTGGACAAATCTGTTGATAAAGAAATTTACAACAAATAATTTATTCCCTGCTGATGTGAGGGACTAATTTAAAAAAACCGCAGATCCTAACTGTTTTAGAATTTGCTTTTTTTCCCTAAAATTCCTAAACTTGTGAATAAAGCCAACATGCACTGGGCAAAAGGAGAGACAGCTTACTATTCACATACTGTCACATGGACAGACTCGTGTTCTTTGCTTTATCTGATTTTATTTGGTGCATTGGTGATAAGAATATACAAACGTGGGAAAATTATTAGAGTAATCAAAAACAATGGCTATGAAATCCAGTCCTAACTCCTGTGCTCATGTGACTAAAACAGACCTCAAACATGGAATGAATAAAAGCACTGTTTTTGTCACTACAATGACATAGATATTGATGGAAGAACTGAAGTAATTCTGGTTATTATCAAGAAAATGTGGAAATTGGATCCGAAATTAAACTATTATGAGTTATTTTTTGTTATCATTATATTTGTCTAAACAAATGGACGTTTAGTTGGACCAAGTATTAAAATGAACAAGAAACTGAAGAAAACAAGGGGTGGTCTAATCATTTTATCCGCAACTGTATCTTACACAAACCTGATCCACATGCCAGTAAAATACCATTTTCACTTTTTATTCATGGAATTTTTGACCCAGTTAATTCTGTTTCTCTTATTTGTTAAGTTTCAGCTATGTTTGGATGAGTAGCCCTTTCTTATATGGACTTAGTTTGTCCCATATTAGTAGAAATGAACAGATGAATATTCAGCATTTATGATGCATATGCCTGTTGTGAAATAAAAGGCTATTGCTGTACAGTGGTAGTTTAAATGGATGTTTTTTGGGCTGTTGAGTCCAGTTTAAAACATTTGTTTGGAATTTCTTTATTCTATATTTAAAAAAATGTATACAATTTTATTATGTTGATGAAATAATGAATAATTGCTTTGATTTATATAGTACTTTTTGAGGCTGTCAAAGTGGAGCTGGATCTGTTATTCACTGTAGATTTCTGGTCATTTGACTCAGTGAGGTTCATGCTCTAGTCCTGGGGTGTCCAAACCCAGTCCTCGAGGGCCAGTATCCTGCATGTTTTAGACATGTCCCTCTTCCACCCACACCTGGTTCAATTAAAGATCAGCTCATCGTGCAGCTCTGCAGAAACCTGATAATGATGCAATGGTGTCCAGGTGTGATGGAAGAGGGAAATATCTAAAACATGCCGGATACTGGCCCTTGAGGACCGGATTTGGACACCCCCGCTCTAGTCAGAGGTCCTGAGGTCAGCTGAAAATGTGAATCTACTGAATGACACGAGCATATTCCAACGTGACAATTCCAGGATTCATCGGGCTTTCCCCCAGTATTATTTTGTCCTCATCATTTCTCTCCGTCTCATTCCTCCTACAGTTCAAAATCACATGCTCCACAGACTCCTCCTCCTGACTTCCCACACAGAAGCCCGTCTGGTGTTTTCCTTCCACTTTTATTGTTTTGTTCAGTGCAGTGCCCTAACCTTAATCTAGTCCTTCTCTCTTCTGGGCCCACCACCTGTTCTATTAACCATGACATTCTTTTGAATTCGATACACATGCCTGCCTTTCACCTCTATCTTGTCTTGTCACAATTGGTTTGTTTTTTTCACAGATTATGCACTTAACCTCTGCTTTACAGATTGCTTACTTGCATTTCAACATTTCCTTTCTTTGACCCATAAAGACCCAAACATCCATCATCCACCAAAAGCATCTACTGATCTAAACTGTTGATCCATTAATCCGATCGATCCATGTCAATAATTGGTGTAAATACAGTTCCTTCATCTTTTCACGGTCATCAGATATGACCCATGTGGAGATTCAGAGGATCTGTAGTTACCATGGAAACACCATCATCTTCTATAACACTGATTCACCAGTAAAACCCATGGAGTCGGATCAATGGCAGTGGATGGACACACTGGGTTTATGTTCAGTTAATGATAGATTTCACTGAAAAAGTCACCTTATTTTTTTCTGGTTTGATACAGTAACCTTTAACTTTTCTCTGAGCTTTTATTAACATTTACATAATCAGTCAAACAGGAAAATAGATGATTTTCACTGGAAAAAAGGCCAAATTCATAAGATAATATTATATCAAGTGGTGCCAGGCACAACAAACCCTGCCCCCTGCAAATGTTTTACCTGATCTGCCCTATCTCTTATTGCGAAAACACATTTTTGGTGACCTTGACTTTTGACCTGCATTCACAAAAATGTAATGGGATCTATTCTGGACCACCTCGCACCTTTCTTGAAAAATTTTGAGGAAATTGGTCCAGTCGTTTCTGTGTAAAATTGCTGACAAACAAACAAACCCGAACCCAAAACAGTAATAAATTGTGATAAATTGCTTAAAAATGTTAAATAGAGAGAAAAAAAATCATTTTGGAACTGTCACAGAAGTCACACAGGGTCTTTATGGGTTACAGCCCCCTGCCAGTTCATCTGCCCCCCCCACACACACACACACACATGTGATGGTACGTGGGTGTGGCATCAACACCTTCCACTCACATATGGAAGCTCCAGTAGAAAAGAGGAGGCAGTGGGAGGCAGACCTCAGATCTGACAGGTCCCTCTGACTCCTTCCTTTCTTTTACAGTTCATCTCTTTTTTCAAGCAGGTTTATATTTATTTTCCTTCTGTTGGTTTTAGTTTCCATGAAGCTTTGGTTCAGTTCATGTCAACTTTCAGTGTACTCTCCCCCAGATCCACCCTCTGTTTTCAGTCAAACTGGTTTAAGAGAATGTGGTTGCTCATGTTTCCCTCTCAGTCTCAGTTATTCATCTACCTCCTTTTGTTTTTTTTTTTTTATCAGATGTGAACCTAAATGAAAACATAAATTCCAGGCATCTGTGTGTGATTTCTCAAATGTCTGCATACATCTTGGATGTAAACCTGCAGTGTTATAGTTCCACATGATTATTTGTAGTGAACAGGACCAGGCTCAGACTTGTTGAAACTCGCTCACAGTTATTGTGTAAAACCACAGTTTCCATCAGTTTCCACATGTGGATCCGTTTCTGCAACGGGTTCGGCCTTTACGCACTTTCTTCTTATAAAGTGGGTCACATATAAATATATATAAATATATACAAATACATAAGTGTGTGTGTGTGTGTGTGTGTGTGTGTGTGTGTGTGTGTGTGTGTGTGTGTGTGTGTGTGTGTGTGTGTGTGTCTGGTGGTTCCGGCTCCTCCCGGGGCGGCTGTGGTTCTGGGCGGGTCCGGGCCTGATGCCAGCGGTGACACAGTCGTTCCTCCAGCCGCTGACACAGCAGCACAGACACCGACAGACGCACCAGAACTCGGACCAGAACTCGGACCAGAACCACCGGTGACATGCCCCAGGTAAGAAACACACACCTTTATCGACACAACGGACTGAGGCTCGGTTCTGCTCCAGAACAGTTCGGTAAATTCACACTTTTCCATCTTTCCCCTCAGTACCTTTTCGTGTGTGCTGGCAGAACTGGTACTTTTACTGTCTGGATGTAGAACATGTCCGCGTTTTTCGGGTGAATCCGTGTAGAATTCCGACTGAACGAACCGAACGGAACAAATAATTGGACCGTTTCCTGCTGAAGACGCGCTGAGGTCAGAAGTGGAAAAAGTCAGACTTTAACCCGAACATTTGGGTTTTAACGTCACTGTTTTATGACACGGACACGGAAGAGTGTGTTCCAGATGCACTTTGAGGAGGTTCATGGTTTACATGAAGGAAAAGTAGAGCAGGGATCTGCCCCTCCCTGAAAACACAGCAGCACCCCCCCCCCAACACACACACACACACACACACACACACACACACACACACACAGCCCCCCCCCTCCACATGTAAATGGCTGTACCAGAGCAGGTTTGGTAACAGTTTCCTGTATGTTTGTCTCTGGACCTTTGCTGCAGTCCTCTAGTCTCTGCCATGGACACCTTCATAGGTCACATCCATCTGCTAAACCTTTACTGGGGTTTGATGTGATGTGTGTCATATGCAGGTGTGATGGATCACATACAAACCAGTAGGGTGTCAGAATGGTTTATACACTATATTTCCAAAAGTATTGTCTCTTCTGCCTTGACTCGTATATGAATTTCAGGTCCATCCCATCATAGTCTCTGGGTTCAATATGACGTGGCTCCACCCTTTTCAGCTCTAACAGCTTC
>JAPTYQ010000003.1:2503803-2515308 GCA_029814465.1 Ostorhinchus cyanosoma
TTTTCTTGATAATAATCAAAATCACTTCAGTTCTTCCATCAATATCTATGTCATTGTTCTGACAAAAACAGTGCTTTGATTCATTCTCTGTTTTCTTTTCTGTCTGTTTCAGTCACATGATTCACACAGGAGTTAGGACTGGAATGCATAGCCATTGTTTTTGATGACTTTTAATGGTCTAATAACTTTTTCTGTGACTGTATGATTGGTATGTGTTTCACCTACATAACACCTATATGTTGTGTCTTCCTTTGGAACAATAAAGATAAAATAATAAGCTGAAACCTTCTCACCATAAATTGATACTAAAAAGTCACAGATTGGTGGAAAAATATTGAAGTGTTTGATGCTTGATAAACCCACAGACACCAGACGGGTAAAATAAGTGTTCACTCAATATTTTTTATAATACACAAGTGTTTTATTACATTGTGTTTTATATTAATACACAGCCTACTGTATTCATACTGAAAGTAAAGACACATAATTGTCATGTGACCGATGGTGTTTATGAAGTGCTGTGTAGAGCAGCTGGGTTGGACATTCTTAATGGCTCATACAAACTTTGTGAGATGGAAAGAACATATTTGTAAAACGTAACTGTGATCATCACATCATTAAATGTGCCTTCAAAACATACAAAACCACGAGTACCAGGTTACACCATATGGTGTTGTGTCAAACTCACAAAATCATGAGGCAGCTCTTCAAACTGGGGGCATTGTCTGTATTTAGTGGTAATTTCACCGCTCGTTTAATTGATCCAAAGCCCTTAAATTAAAGCTGACTGTACAAAACGAAAAGTCCAAGAGTTCACATCCACTGTGTGGTAACGAAACAACCATGAAAATGTGTCAGTGTTACTGACATTTACTGTAACTGATCAAAACAGAAGCAGGCGTGAGCTCATCACTTACAGTTAATGTGATCAGTTCAACAGAGGAACAGGATCAATGACCTGCTGATGATCAATAAACTGCTGATGATTAATGACGCTCAGTTGGAAAAGTCTATTAGAACACGTCCCTGAATATGGCCAGAGGAGAGCACATTAATATGACATCTATATGTTGTTTCATCCATGCTGAGATTAAAATAGTGTCAAGTTTACTAGTTCATATTATAGTTTACACTCACAAAAGACTAAGGCAATAAATAATACTACTCACATACAATGAGTGCTTCATTAATAGTCTGTTTTTATCTATATAAAGCAATGAGAGACATTTGATATTGTCCATGAGCTACACAGTTTACCTGAGGGAACCACAGAATGTCATCAAACCAAATCACAATATGCAACGGGCAGAACATGGGCTGACACAAACCTTGTGCTTGTGTTCCAGACCAGTGTTGGTGCATCTACTGCAGACGGAAAAAGGCACAAATCACAAATATGCATATGGTCATGGCTGATCTTTGTAAAGCTGCTCAATCCAATGAAAAATATATTCCACAGTTCACTGATAGGCTCAGTTTATCGCCTTCACCCAAAAAGCTCGGCTCAATGACAACTTCACCACAAGTCCAAGGGTTCTGCTTTGACTCAACATGTCACCTTTTAGCGACGATTCTTCTGCGTCCATTTATTTAACTAAACTGTTTGGATTCCTTTAAGAGATTATATTGACTGTTATCTAATTTTATGTCACGGTGCAGTGTTCTGCTGTTTTACTTCATTTTCATCCATCTTCTGAACCTGCTTTATCCTCACCAGGGTCACAGAGGGTGCTAGAGCCTATCCCAGCTCCCTATGAGACCAGCCGCCACTTCATCGCAGGGCTGACATAAAGAAATGATCTACCGCACTGGAATTAAATCTAAATCTGACCAAGTGTATTTTTCTCATTTCTCGTCCAAATATGTCATCACACTTAAAATAATCAATCAATCATAATCACCTAAAGAGTAACTTTTCAGTGAGATATAAGAACTGATTTATAGACAATAGATCTGGAAAATCTTATTTCAAGAAATCTTATCAAGATAATTTTCACTTGTTCCACTAGCAGATTTTTTTTCTTTGAATTTAGCAAAGAATTCTTAAATTGAGCAAAAAAAAAAATCTGCCAGTGGAACAAGTGGCAAGATTTCTTGAAATAAGTTTTTCTAGATCTATTGTCTAAAAATCAGTTCTTCTGAAAAGTTACTCTTTCGGTGATTACGTCTTATTTTCAGTGTGATGAGATATTTGGACTAGAAATGAGTATAATGTCAATTTAATATAATCAATCAAATGTTGAAGGATGGAAAGCACCCAGTCTCCCTGGGTTCAGGTTGGATCAGAGCGTGAGGAAAACTAGGGAAATACCAGGTATGGAAGACACCAGATGGAAGGTGGGTGAGGTACAGTACATTGATAAATGATTAAACTGTGCAAGCGGTACATATACTGTACGTTTAATGAAAGAGCAGATCACTTACTCATGTTAATGGATGTTGTGTGACAGATGTAACCTTGTATCTATGTATTCAAGTGATGAAAAATAAACAATGCGATGGCTGGAACGGTGAAACCTGGAGGCTGGACGCAGTTTTCAGGCAAATCCGCACAGCTAAATCTTTAGAAAAGGGATGAGCAAACACCAAGACACAGGTAAGAACAGATGTTGTTACTTAATGGTGGAAAATACCAAAATAACCTAAAATAGCAGGAGGGGCTTGGGGCGGAGAGTCCCCCAGCCCAAGGGGTATAAAAGCGGGAGATACGAAGACGCCCTTCAGATCTAATGGCTCAGCATGTTTATTTTGTTTTCTGCAATGAAACTCTTTTTGGTTCTGAAGACTGGCTGACTCAACTCTTCCTTGACTCCATGTGTGAGTTGTTAGTGTTTTACACCAGTTACTATTAGATTTAACACAAAGTTTACTTTAGAACCCAGAAGTATTGATTATAGTTGATAATTGACTGGAAGTTCCATGTCACTAGAAATGAAAAAAATACACTTGGTAAGATTTAGATTTTTTCCAGTGTAATTACTCTTCCACCTATGGGCCAGTTTTAGGTTGACCAATTAACCCTTCAGTGCATGTGTTTGGACGGTGGGAGGAAGCTGGAGAACCCAGAGAGAACCCACGTAAACAAGGGAAGAACCTGCAAACTCCACACTGAAAGGACCCAGGTAGGAATTGAACCCAGGACCTTCGTGCTGTGAGACGACAGAGTCATCTACGCCGCTGCTGTTTTACTTAGTTTTACTCATGAATACTTTTTATGTAAAAAAGTTTTCATTTTTATAATAGTGTTAAATGCTGAAATTGTTATTTTCACAAGAAACAATCATCCTTTGTGTTGAATAAGAATTCAGATTTCACTGAGTTGCTTAATAAAAATCACTCTATGGATAGATTCTGTGTGAATTCCTCAGACATTTGGCATGTTCCTCTGCTGTTGACAGTTACATTCTTAATTCAACACTATAAATAACCGCTTTAATGATGAAAAATACAAGCACAAAATCATGAAATCAGACACTACAGCTATGATCGGTCTGATGTGGTGAAGTGTCCTCTGTGGTTTGTATTTAATTTGATCTGTGTTCATCATCTTTATTTTGCATTAGGTAATCTGGTAAATATGATCACTTTCATTTGTATGTTTAAGTCAAACACAGTCACTGCGGAAACAAAAAGAGGTAAATGTCTGTTTTGGGAGTTCCTGGAGGCCTCTATCTGTGCTCTGACTACATCTGAGCATCAAAGCCTCAGGAATGTCATCGATTTTTACATTTGATTTGTTTTCTGAAGGTCTGACTGTTGGTTTGATGTGGACACAGTTCCATCCAGGGACCAAGGATAACAGATTACTTTCAGATCTTTTGACTTTACAAAAAATGTGACAGACAGGACTGGTTTTGAGACTTCTAAAAAAAAGATCTCCAAATCCAAACTGAGAATGTGTATGTTGCTGATCTTGAAGATTGATGGGTGTCGAGCTGAACCCTCTCCTCGGTCTCTACACTGGAGTTTCCAAACCAACACGTTCAGCCACCGTTGGGTTTGTCAGTTCTGGGCCTTTTGGTTTAAGCTGAATGACAGATTCTTTGCATCACTGGCCAAGAATTCCATAATTCCATTTGAGGATACTGTAATTCAACTGCTGTGACTGGAGTAAAACCCTCCAGTGCTTCCTGTGGGCTCTGTTTTCAGGCTGTAGATAATGTACCCTGTGATGGAAGGTTGTGGACACTCATCAGTGTTTTCACATTCTTTAGTCTTTTGACTAACTTTGGCATGCATTTTCAAAAGCTGGATTATTTTTCCCCACAATTTTGGCTCCTCTAGTTTTGACTCCACACTCAAATATATGTGCACTTGAATGTTGGGTGAAAATATGATTCATATTTTCATTCAATTATACATTAATAATATCCTATTCATGGATATTACAGTACTTTTCAGCAGTTTGATTCCCATAGAAAAATCAAAGTGACAGTTTGGGATTTGTGAAGTTGGGTTGGTGACAGACTTCTACAGTCAGTACCATGATCCCATTTCAGAGACAGACAGGAAAAGGAATCAAAGCATTGTAGTGCTGTCGACAGCGACATGCTGCAGGTAATACACTACCATTCTCTCAGTTCCAAACTCTGCCTCTGTGACCACTTCATCCTTCCGCTTGTGACTCAGAAGGTGAATCTCAACCTGCCATCTTTAAGGCTGTCTAATGCTGCCTTCATATGCTATGGGAATTATGGTAAATGCTAGTCACAAACTCCAGAATTGCACCTGAATGCCCCCTCACACTGTATTTTCCACTGAGAACTGGGGAGAATTTTAGATCCACAACCACAAGCTGAAAGTAACCTTTGACCTTTTCAAAATGGTGGACAGCAACAAGGGTTTCATCATGAATGATAAACAATGTTTTTATGACCATTCTGCTGCTGTTAACTAACGATTTTGCACATTTATAGTATACACAATTTACAAAAAAAAAAAAATGCTGTAGCAGATTAATTAACTTGTCCAAAACTGTCATACCCAAGTAACTGGGCACCATAAATTGTGTCAGACATTTTATATTTCGCAATGACAATGAAAGAACTTGAACACACACACTTGTAATTTCAAATTCACAAGTGGAAAGGATCATCCTCCCAATAGCACCTGAAGACAGCATGAGTTCCTAAAATGGACAGTGAGAGTCCAAGGTTCAAGGAGGGTAAGGGTTCCAAATGTGGAGACACCTGAGAAACACCTATGAATGCTCCTGTTGTTTATATGCCAAAAAAATGAAGGTAAAGGAATGAAGCTTTATTTTTATAAATGTACAAAAAGCCAAATATTCATTAAAGTGTAATTCCAGTAGATTCTGGTGTCAAATACATGTGGAACAATGACCCAGAACTTAGGTCTGAACTCAGTACGAGGTGTTTTGAAGAAAAGCAGCACCTGGTGGTTGTGCATGAGAGTGTTACCGATCAACCGCTGACCCAGTCACCTCATTTAGGAACTGCTCTGGGATGCAGTGGATCGTAAAATCAGAAACCATTATCCAAATAGTCCAGACATATGGTAACTTACTGCAGATGAATGTCTGGTGAAACTCACTGTTCAGCTTGGAACTCTGCCACAGCTGCTCAGGGAGGATTTTTGATTAAAAATTCAACTATAATTATTGTTTGTAGCAGTATCAGTACATCTATTTGGTCAAAATCAAATCTTCACTTGGGGTACCAAAGGGTACTGAGGACTACCAAAAAGTACCAAGTACTATGCTGAGTAGTACTGAAGAGTACCCAGGTGTACTGAGGAATACTGTGGGGTACAGAGGAGTACTGAAGGGTACTGAGGGGTACTGCTTCTGTTCCAAATGGTCAGGGTATTTAGTAACAGTACAATTACTTCATTTCTGTACTTCAATAGAGCTTTCAGGTGTTTGTAGTTTACTCAAGTATTTTTCTTACATTTCATGCTTATTGCGTATATTTTTTTAGTCTGATGAGAAATTTAAATTCATTCTGAAACAAAATTGAAATCTGACGTCTTATTCACCAAGGTGCATCTAGAGGACTTAAGACGGAACAAGCAGACTAACAGTGACATGTGTTATCAAATGTCAGCTGTGTTACTCACATTGGAGTTGATGTATTTTACTTTCATCTGGTTTTTTTGTGTTTTTTATTTTGACCTGATTTGAAGTTAAATTATTGATGTTTCTGAGGTGAGGTTCAAATGTCTTTCTACACAATCAGCTGGTAGAAATATCATTCAAAGGCCTACTTTAGACTTGAAAACTGACTTGTATACATTTCCGAGCCTCTACTTTTACACAAGTGCCAGTACTTCTACTTGAGTAAAGAAACTGAGTACTTTTGCTACGTCTGCCAAATTGGTTCAACAATTACTATAACAGATCTAATGTTCTGCAACACTGTTAAGTATCACTACACATTGCAGACAAATAAATAACTTGTAGATAAGTTGCATGCCATCAGTACAAGTTAAAGTAATGTGGTGTAAAGGTAGAAAACATGTGAAAGAGGATGTTGCCTTCAGGATCCTATCAGGGCTTCACACTGGCACTTCCACTTCCATTGGATGAGCCCTCACACACTGACACTGTCAATCATGACTTAGTGTGTGTGTTTTCAGCAGAAACCTGTAGACTGCAGATGTGAGGTATTCTGGATGTGGTGATTTACACCAACATTTGGTTACATACAGGGTAGCACTCTTAAGGTAACAAACAAACAGCAACTACTTTAAAGCTTACTGTTTTTGGTTTTTTTTAGTTTTTGGTAAAAAAAAAAAAAAAATCATACAAAAAAAAGCTTGGGTTTAGTGTTATAGGAAAGATAACCGGCTATCAATGCTAACAGTACAAGCACAGAGATGATGAACACTGGCTTCATTAATTTCTACATCATTTATGTTGATAGGATGTGAAAAAAAGCACAATAGTGTTTTCAGTAAGAATTCACGGTCAGTATTTGATGAGATACGCAGTTATGAAGCTGCTCCTGGGAACTTACATGCCAGATATTTCCATGCCTTTGTTTCACTTTACTGTGCAATACTTCTAGAATTCAAAGAAATCCAAAGTGCATATAGAGAAATGATTTCTAAAACACAACAACACATCCCTGGATGTTTACAGTGCATACAAATGTCTTCAGAACAGATACATTGTTCAGTACACGAACTTGAAATCTACCTTCAGAGATCCACCTCCTGTGTGTCTGAATTAACACTGTAGAGTAAAGCATTAAAATCACAGACACCAGCAGTTTTCTGTGTGTAGCCACAGATGTTTTGGTTGTTGTGTATTTGCCTGTGATGTCTGTATGATTGTTACAAGCACAATGTATTTTCTGTCTCTAGTGTTTTTGATTCATTTTCTTTGTAAATCAATTAAACGTCATATTTGGCCTCAAGCAAAAACGTTCCAATGAGTTTGTCTGTGTGCACATTCATCAAATTCAAATTGGAATTTAATCATTGATTGTCCTGGTCAGTTAGCTGGACCTGGGTCAGCCAAGGGCATAGTGTGCAACACCTCATCCAGAAGCTGCAGAGCACGATGCAGATGGACCTCCACCCAACAGGGGGTGTGTTTGATGCTCTGCCGAGGGTAGTCAGGCCCCCAGCCCTTCACAAAGCTGAGCCGCAGAATACACAGGCGTCTGAGGTCGTCCACACCGATGCCGGCTGCTGCAGACAGACCTGTTCATGGACACAACAGGGAGGTCAGTATGGTCCAACACATACCACGCCATCGTGTGTTGGTCAAATGGCCACATGACACATGGTCTGATTTATCATGGAAAGCACTGTCACACCCTGCCAAAACCACAGATAGTACTGCACATACGGTGATGCATCCGCATTGTTGTAAGAAAACATTCAAGTCTCTCCACCTTGGAATTAAAGGTTGTGCAGTTCTTCCCATTTGTTTCTAAGGATAGTGCTGTCCTGGTAAGTTCACCGATACACTTTATCAAACACCGTGTTCCGTTTCTTTTTAAATTCCACACAAACCTATGAAAAATCCAAAACTCTCCTCTGGTTTTCCACAAAATAATTTCTAGATGAAGCAGCATCAGTCTCAAATATAAAAGGACATTGGACTGATCACCAACACACTATTATATCAGACTGTTGTTTACTCATCAATTATTTACAACTCAGTGTCACACAACAACACATAAAAAGCAACTTCCAACCATTGATATATAAAACTAATGTTAACTTTATAATCTAATCCATTTTTAAGACTTGTCAAGACTAATAAACTAAATCTGGGAGTGGGTGTCAGGGATAACTCAGCCAATTTAAAATTGATTATCAACTTATCAACAGGAAGTGACAAAAACTCCTTGCCCACAGTTGAGATAGAACTGCGATTCTTTGGTCAGATCAAACCACACACAAATCCCAAAGCATCAGAGACACTCACTGACTGCAGGAGCGATGCCTCCAACGCTGCCTGGACCTGGGATGTTTCCAGCCACTGCAGCCGCCTGCGCAGCTGCTGCAGCCTGTGCAGTCGCTGCCTGCTGCTGCATCTGTCTGTGGCACTGGCGCAGGTCAAACACCTACTCAACACACACAGCTTTAGTCACAAGAGCAGCGCAGCACATGGACAATTCAATGTGAAGAGATCAGTCAGCTTTAGCAACATTTGGGTTGGTGTTTGTAAGAACACGAACATGCAAACTAAGTACCTGTGACAACATTCATGAGTAACATTTCTGTCACTTGACAATGGCATACATGTGCAATGTTAGCAAAATAAAGGTAAATGTAAATATATCTGCAGGCACAGTTTAGTTCCAAATGAATATGATTTCTGAGAGATGGGGTTGGCCTGTGTGTGTAGGATGTTAAATGTGGTCTAACCTTGATGTAGGCTCCAGGGTAGATCTTATGCACAGCATCGCCTGGTGCTCTGCCTGCTTCCCTGTCCAGGTAGTAGCTCTGTACAAACACAGCATGGTCGCTCATACAGCGCATCCACACATCCCCCTCACCACGGCACTCCAGCTGCACACCTTTACCTATGTGTAACCTGGAGTACACAGGAGTACATGCATCAGTACACACAGGTCAGGTACAGAGAGTTAGGGTCAAAGGTCAGGTACAGACAGTTAAGGTTAGATGTCAGGTACAAAGGGTTAGGGTCAGAGGTCAGGTACAGACAGTTAGGGTCAGAGGTCAGGTGCAAAGGGTTAGGGTCAGAGGTCAGGTACAGACAGTTAGGGTCAGAGGTCAGGTACAAAGGGTTGGGATCAGAGGTCAGGTAAAGACATTTAGGGTCAGAGGTCAGGTACAAAGGGTTGGGGTCAGGGGTCAGAGGTCAAGTACAGAGGGTTGGGGTCAGAGGTCAGGTATAGAGTGTTAGGGTCAGAAGTCAGGTACAGAGGGTTAGGGTCAGAGGTCAGGTACAGACAGTTAGGGTCAGAGGTCAGGTAAAGAAATTTAGGGTCAGAAGTCAGGTACAGACAGGTGAGGTTAGATGCCAGGTACAGAGGGCTAGGGTCAGAGGTCAGGTACAGAAGGGCTAGGGTCGGAGGTCAGGTACAGAGGGTTAGGGTCAGAGGTCAGGTACAGAAGGGCTAGGGTCAGAGGTCAGGTACAGACAGGTGAGGTTAGATGTCAGGTACAGAGGGCTAGGGTCGGAGGTCAGGTACAGAGGGTTAGGGTCAGAGGTCAGGTACAGAGGGCTAGGGTCAGAGGTCAGAGGTCAGGTGCAGAGGTACATGTTTGACCCTGCATACACCACATGTTACCTGGCTCTCTCGCTGGCATCTGTGCGGTGGACATTACTCAGCTGTCCGAGGCAGAAGCGATCCCCTCCTGATGGGTCAACATATCCATCCACCGTCACCATGGGGCAGCTGGAGGGCACCTTAAACATCTCTCCGACCTGAACATCCATTTCAAAGTAGGAGATGGAGCACCAAAACTCTGGGCCTATGATGAAAACACACCAAACAGGATGTGACAAATACTGTTGTGTCCCATTTCTCCTCAAAAAGGAAGATTCTACTTCTTGTAAAAACTATTTGCACGGTTATTTCTTTTGAATGTGTTCTGCCCATAGGGGGGGCTTTGGGGGTATTTAGGGACCCTTGGAGCAGTTTCAGGTCTCAGTCTTTAACACTTGAAGTTAACAGCTTCTGGAATGGACTAAATATTGCAAAATTCACTCCAGGAGTAAGTTGTTTGTTGAAGTCTTTCTGCTTTTTAGTGGTGTTTTGTCATTGCTTTGTAAATACTTAATCTTTGTTTGGCACTGTTTTTGTACTAACTTTGTTTTTCACTTTTGGTGTAAATATTTTGCATGTTTTTGAGGAGGTGGAAGAAATAAACTGATCCAGCTTTCTTTTGCTCTTGAAAATGTTGAGTCTATAAGGAGCCCATGGCAAAATCATGAATAACAGTGTGGGAAAACAGATAATATAAAACACACACAAAAACACACACAAGGTAAAGATCTTCATAAATAATCATAAAGAAGTTTTAAAATCCCTCTAAACACAGCATTTTAATGTCTACTGTTATATCCCACTTAATTTTAGTTTACTTAATCAGGCCCTTTGTTTGACACAGCCTCAGTGGCTCTGGCTCCACCCTCTGCCACTTTGGTGTTTCCAAAAAAAAATCACTGCTCACAACGTACACAACATAACTGTGTAAATGACAATTTATGAGTGACAGTGACTTACCCTCCATTGGGGCATGAGAAAAAAACCCATTTAAGCATCAGTGTTGTTAGGATAAAGTCATGCCAAGTCTGTGTCTGAGTCCGTGTCCCAGTTCATGTCCAAGGTCCATCAACACATTTTTATATGCACACAATATTTATGCACTGAATTTTCTTCTAAAAGGGTTGTGTTATTTCTAATGTTTATTATCTAATTGTGGGTTTTATCAACATACCAGATGGGTTACCATCTTGGTATAACTATGGTTGGAGCTATGGCCTGTAAACACTAGGGCACAGAAGTTCCTGGGAAAGTTGTTGTTGAGGTAAACACAGGCTCTTATAAGAAATGATAAACATTGTAAAGGTCAGTAACCAAGTACTACAGTAAATTCACTTGTAGTGCCTTGTGGTACCTGATTTACCCTATCTCTTACCATTGCAGAGACATAGCTTGGTGACCTTGACCTTTGACCTACATTCACCAAAATTTTATGGAATCTATTCTGGACCACCTCGCACCTTTCCTGAAAATGTCATACAAATAGATCCAGTAGTTTTTGTGTAAAGTTGCTGACAAACAAACAATCAAAAAAACTGAACCAAAAACAATACCCTGGCCCTCCTCTTTAGGGGGCAGGGTAACAACAACTACAACAACTACCAATACTACTACCACAACAACTACAACAACCACAACTCCCCTCACCGACCTCCAAAACCCATCCACTCATTACAGTTCTTCTTCAGAACCTTCACTTGCTCAAATGGTTAAATCTAGGGCTGCAGCTAACGATTATTTTAATAGTCGAGTACTCTATCGATTATTCTGGTGATTAATCGAGTAATCGGAT
>JAPTYQ010000003.1:2518055-2532306 GCA_029814465.1 Ostorhinchus cyanosoma
ATACATACATACATACATACATACATACATACAAACCTACATACATAGATACACACACACACACACACACATGCACACGCACACGCACACACACACACATACTATAGGAGTACCTTTTGCATAATGCCTGAACCCTTATGGTATCATATAATTCAATTTATAATCAGTACCTTTATCTGAACAATATTTGAATTTGGACAGTTTTAGACAGATAGACACACAAACCAGTTTAATAACTTAATAATACTGTGTCTGTTGCATTGCCATGTTACTTATTGCTGATGTAAAAATGACACCATGTTGCTGACGAATGAGACTATTCAATTTGACACAACTTGTCAAAATGACAAATGTTTGATTAATCCACTTTGAATAAATGAAACTGGAAACCAGAATTTGACAAACTCTATTAATGAAGCTAAATATCCTTGTGTCAAACAGATTTTATATAACTGGTGGAAGGAAGGACATCACCTATCGGTTTCTGCATTTCCATTTGGAACCCACTAACTGCAGATTTAACCACGGCCACAGTTTTGTAAGCCATATTTGGGATAAAAGGGCACAAAAAGCAAGAATCATTTTCATGGGGTCATGGACATTCTAACTGCTAAGTTAAAAACTCAGTACAGTATGGTAAACTCATGCACTGTGCACAAAAATCATTTGACAACTACTTTCAAGTTGTCTTGTCAGAAAAAATGTATTTGATTAAGTATAAAGAAGTCCTGGAAGTCTGTCAGTGGGTCACACACATCTGTCAGACATCAAAGCATTGTTTTCAATCTAAGACCTTAATAACAGAGGAAAAATTTAATGAATGGACCAACAAATCTCTTATTAGACGAATTGGGTAAAATAAATGACAACATGGTGACTTATTATTTTAGAGAGAAACTGAATGTAAGTCTAGAGGAGCCAGTGCTTTTTGGAGCCATCAGCAGTATTACACTTTAAGATACTTCTGCATGGACCTCATTTTGAAGCTGAGGAATCAAAGGTTTCAAAGATCAGGAGGTTTTATTTGGTAATTGTAATTTTCAGTAAAATACAAACAACAAAACTTGGAAAAAACTTACTGTGGAAGGCAGCCTGACTCTGAGTGTGTTTATTGCTGCTGTACCCATTCTGTCCATGTGAGTGGGGTGGAGGTAGAGAGGCCTGTGGTGGGTGGGGAGATTGTGAGGGTGGTTGAGGAGTCTGTTGCTGAAGAGGGACTTGAGTTGGGGTTGGGGGTCGTGGTACAGGGACTTGAGCCTGTGGAGACGCATTTTTAAGATGGCCATCACCGTGACCCCCCTGGATGGGGATCATGGAACCAGAGCTGGACACTGAAAACAGAAATTTAGAACTCATCAAGGGGTGTCAAAGGTGCACATGTCACTTTTACTGTTGTAAGGAAGCTGAATCTGTAATTCTACTGTAGCCACAGTCTGTGCTGTGCTGTACTACCAGAGGAAACAATACAGGCTCTACAATGTACTCAAAACATAAAAGTCAAAGGTAGACCTTTGAAAAACATTTCTACTAGCTGCTTGTGTCCAAAGTGAGTTGAGCCTCATGTCATACGGAGTTCAATTCAAAGCATTTTTTGTCGCTCTTATGTTTTCAGCCTGTCTCCTCTGCACTTTGTTGTTTTGTTATTTTGCTGCTGTTGACAGTGAAATTTCCCCACAGTGGGATCAATAGTCAAATGGTATCTTATCATATAGGACTCCCCTCTATGCTTAAATTCAACCAAATGACAGCTCTTGAGATTGCAGATGGATAATGTCACAAATCACACTAAAAGCAACCCACAATCTTCTGAATGTAAAAAAAAAAAGAAAAGAAAAAGGGATGTTCTTCAGTGATCAAGGCACTTGATTTCAACCAAATAGAGAATACTTTCAGTAACTTAAAGCAGCACCAGGAAGAAAACACAGTGTTTGGTAATATCCATGATGTCATTGACAACAAAGCCTTTTCATCCAAGTATTAAAAATATTCCTCATATTTATAACAATCTTAGTTTGTCCAGTTACGGTTCAGGCTCTGAAAATGAAGAGACAACTTTTAAATTGGTTGCAATTCCTTAAGGGTTAATTTAATATTTTTGTTAAACCTCTGAATTAAAGCTGAAGGTCCAATCACATTTTGATTGCATTAGTTTACATCCACTGTGGTGGTGAACAGAGACAACATTATAAAGTCTGTCAGTATCCAAACACTTATGGACACACTGCCTGTGCTAAACTGAATACAGGGAGTGTAAAGCACTAAATGAGAATAGTGTTTTATACTTTAAGTATATTAATAAATGCATTGTACTTGTACTAATCCTGGGTATCTAGGAACTCCCAAAACCTTACTCGCACTCACACTTATGTTTATATTCAAAAGAAAAATCTGCCCATTAAGGAATCTGTGCTCACATGCTGTGTATAAAGCATCTTACAAGACCAATATTTTGTATGTGCAGTTAGCAGCTGCTCACCTTTTGGGGAGACAGGCAGGTTGGTGTATCTGCCCACAGGGGGGGGCTCCGGAGGTAGCTGTGCATTGGGTAGGGGCTGTCCATAGTGGTCCTGGGGGGGCAGCTTCAGGGCTGCTTGGTGGTCAGACAGAGGCATTCCAGGTGGTAGGTCCATCTGAATACAGTCATGAATGTACTCCTCCTTGATTAGTCCACCAGAGGCCACTGCAGAGGACAGAATGAGGTGATGGTCAGTGTAAGGAACGGTCTAGATGATTCAACCATCTCAAAATGGGAATGGGATAAAATTAAGGTTGATGAGGATGGAAAGCTTATCACATGTTTACAGAATATGGATAGAGCTAACAACATGAAATACATAAAAAATAGGTCAATATTAAAACAGTGAAATAGTAAATTTAGGTATTTTTCCATAAAATAATAAATGTATTTCTAAATCAATAAACAAATAAATCATCCAAAGCTTCTCAGCCCATTAGTAGGATAATATCTGTACTACAGTCAGGTAACAAAAAACTGCTGGGAATCTATTTTGATTTCATTTACAAGATAAGCTGTTTGAAGTTGGTTGGCATATTCAGAATTGGGGTTGCATTCAGGGTACCTCAGGGTACCGAATGCCAAACCGGAGCCAGTATACATCAATGCAGACAAAAATGTCTCAATACAACTTATATTTGAATAAACATAACTGTGCAGCATTACTGTCCTTCAGTAAAACTAAAATCTATACAACAGTCACTCCTAATATTACAAGTAACATGGGCCAATTTCAGATCTGAAAATCTTTTGTAACCTAAATATTACAAGATATTTACACATTTGACAAAGATAAAGGATTTCCCAGTGTCATGAGAGAATTTCTGTTATTATTTGGCACTATATAAATAAAATTTGATTTGATCTCTTCAGGTTGGCACTTAAAGCCATAGAAGTCAGTTCTACAGAATAAATACTATTGTTACAATCTTAAACAAAAATGGTTCTGGTCTCTAAATATTTTTTCCTTTTATGACAACTGTATGAGGAGTGATTTTTATATAACTCTCCAAATTAAATGATGTTGGGGCTTAAAAGTTACAGATAAAAAGGACAAGTGGGTGATTACTGTCTGTGTCTCCAGTGCTGTATGAGCTTTGTTTGACAGAACATTTGATGCTTCTGTTTACTGAATATAACATATTTCTCCTGGCAAACAGCTCTACTGCAGTTGTGAGTGTGACATTCTTAATTACAAAAGCCAGTCTGTAGCATAACTTTGCTATGTCAGCTAATGTTAGTTTTCATTTTTATTGGACTCAAAGCAAGTCACTTAGCATGCTAACTAGGTTGGATAGTGCTAATTAGCGTATTGTGTAAATTTTTATACATTACCAAAAAGATGACATTATTCTTATCACATACTTGTTCACATTTATCAGGTATTGTTTTATATGACATTGTTTATGTAAATGTACAGTCAATAGTATACTCCAGTTCATTTTTAGTTAATAAACATTGCAAATATAAATGCAAATAAGGACAAGGTAGGATACTGCGCAACCTGTTTTTGGTATCATCTAAATTACTTACATACTATCAGGTATCAAAAAATGCCTGATATCAATTGGTACCAAATTTTAATACCTAAGATCTATACCCCTAGCCATAACTAAAATGAAATTTCTTTGGGTAGACAGACTCCAAGTAAACAGGGTTTCATTTCACATGTCCAGGCATTGACGTTGTTGTGGTGCTGACAAAGGAAACCTCACCTGTAGTTTGAAGGCTAAGGCCAACTGTCAAAGGACAAAGAACAAAAGAAAGACAAAGTAATGAAAATTCAACTTGTGCCATCATACAGAAAATGAAGAATTAATTACATAATTACTTCAACAACATGAGGTTAATCCAAAGAAATAGAAAAAAAAGGAACAGAGTCCCGAGCAGAGTATGTATGAAGCTGTCGTACCGATGCCTGGTGACACTACCCTCTCATAATGGTAGGGGTTGACACACACATTGTCATACTTCAGGTCAAAGGCATACTGGCAGAACTTCACATGCTTCAGCTCATTTTTGTGGAGGTCAGGCCAGCGCCAAAGCCGTGCATAAATCACATGAGGAAATCCCTTCCTCCCCGCCACCTGAGGAGAGAGGACAGCATTATTCAACTGCTGCCAACAAACAACCCAACCCTAAGCTCATAGATTTACCCCTCGGCCAACTTCTGGCCGAAGGGGTATTATAATCACTTTGTCATCTATCTATCTGTCTATCTGTCCATCTGTCCCCCACACCTTGGTCATTTGTGCTCCTGTGTCTGTAATATAGGATTAACAAAATGCTGCACTTGATGGACATACTTTTGTTTGAATTATTTGAAGAAAATGAAGTTGAAGCCTAAAAATTCTTCTATGTAGCCAACATGTGAGTGTAACATGTGTGAAAGTCAATTGATTTCTAATTTTTTTTGTTTGGCATAAAGTGTGACAAATCCTTAAAGTTGCTAGCTACACTTAAAGGGCCTATATGTAGTGTTTCTAATATCATATGTGAAAAAAAAATGAGTTAAAAGTATCAGGTGCACCTCCAGACTGAAATTGTGAGGTACGCACAGACTGGGGATGGCGGATGACATAAGACCGGGGGGGTGGGGGGGTTCTCCATAAGTATCGCAACATACTTCTCTCCCTCTCTCAAATTTTACTCTGCACATGAGATACACACAAGTGGTAAAACACTTAAGTATCATTAGAGTGTTTCAAATAAATACACAATGACAGTCAAGGGGATTTATATGTCATGTGTACATGAAAGTAAACTGACTAAATTTGGGGGGTTAAGATTACGGTGGGTTAATCTGAGTACTTGTGATTCTTAAGGCGTGGGTATGAGGCATCCAACTATTTTAATTTGCAGCTTCTGTTTGCACAACAAAAAAATCTTAGTGGAAATTAAAAGAAAACACTACAAATTAAGAAAATTAGCCTTTATGATTAGGAGAATTTGGTGTATGAATAAAAAGTAAAGGTGGAGGGGGCGTCCTCAGGTTGGTTATGGTATGGCACTACACCTATATTTAACATAACATGCCCGCATTTGAAAACCCTCAGCCTTCAGTCCACGCCAAAGTTTTTGCACATACAGACGGTCAGAAAGACGGACGATGTACCACACACCCCCCACCCATGTCATGGACCTCAATCCAAAGCTCAGTTCATAATTCTACAAGTAACATGACGGACCTGCATAGGGCTGGATACCACAGCCAATTTCCTTAATCGATTCCATTTCGATTCATAAGGTTCTGAGTCGATTAATCATGATTCAATTTGATCTGATCCGATATCGATTCGATTCAGTATTAACTGATTCAGATTCATTTAGTGATACCAAAGTTCAATTTTGAGCTGTAACCTGATTATTTGACTACCACAGCCATTTAACACATCAATACTGGTATCAATATTGACATTAGAAAATAAATAAATATTAAATTTCAGCAGTAAATAGATGACTCTCCTCTTAAATAATGAACGAGACAGAAACATTGCCAAGTTTGTACAGTGGCTCAGAACGGACTTCGTCTTCATCTTTATTCTGCTTTCTGGCTGGTGGCTTCTAGTGTTAAGGCATATTACTATCACCCTAGGGCACCGCTACCAATTTTGGCCCCCCTGAAACATAATCATGTTGGGTCCTTGGTACAAGAAAGTCACTGGAAACAATCTGTCGGAGCTGGGGGTGGGGGGGTGTCCTTGATTGTCAGAGTGGGGGGTTGCTTTACTATTCCTCTAACTCCACACAAAGCCATAGGTCACTAAGTGTGGATCCAAGTTAATATTCCTAGAAAGACCAGTTTCTGTGACCTGCCTCGGAGAGCCTCCGCCAGGGATCCAGGCATCCACTTCCTCTGCACTGCGGGTTTGAGTTTGAGGACGGGAAAACCTCCCGCAGAGGTGTTTTCCTCACCCTTCCACTGTGTCAGAACCGTCGTGAGCCAGATCGAGACACCCATCTCCCCCAGGGGCTCTTGGGAGCATCAGCATTACGTGGGTAAGGTACTCACGGTCCTGCTCTGAAAAATTTCTCTCGTCCACTATTACTTGATTACACAAAATTAAAATAAAATTGATCTAAGATTAATTTTTTTACCCAGCCCTCGAAAGACCTGTATGTGGAGGACGTTTCGAGAAAGCTGTGAGAAAGTGAAAGTGAGCACCCCTCAACTTATCATTGTTGTTGTCTATCTGCTGACCACCACGGTTGAGAATCACTGGGGCATGCCAAAGTTATTGCACATACATGGACAGACAGACAGAAAGACACACAGATGGACAGACGACCAAATGATGACAATACCCTGTGGCCAGTGTGGCCGAGGGTAAAAACCTTGATGTTGGTGAATCAGTCTTAATACAAACACTGAACAGTAATGGATGGGAAATATGAGTAAGTCTGCACTTTCTTTTCAGATTTTGTAAAAAAGTGTCTGACATTTTGAAACAGCTATGGATGTAAAGCTAAAGCAGTTATGGCTAATGGTAGTGACCCAGATGTGTTCATGGCTGTGCATGTGTTAGGGTTAATGGACAGACCTGCAGGCGTCCATCCAGGGTCCTCTGGATGGTGACACACTTGCTGGGGTGGACTCCATTGGTTGTGATAGCGGTGATGAGCGAGTCCAACTCATCCTTTTTCTCCTTCAGTTTCTTCACAAGGCTCTCGATGGCTCGTTTGGCAAACCCCTCATTCTCTCCACCCTGACGGTGGCACATGAGACTATGGACGATGCTAAGGCAGGCGTCGTTGCTGCTCGGAGGATTCACTGACATAATGCTGCGCAAAAATGTTGTACAAAAATGTTATAGACTTATTAACTAAAAGGTATATTTGAAATGACAAACAAGACTTACAGTGAAATCTGTCTTGGAAAAAGCTGAAGCGTACATATAATAGCAAAGTTTAGAATGCATAAAAATCTTAGTCAGGCTAAATGTTGAAAACTATTAGAAAACCTACTTCACCTACTCTTTGAGCCTGCACTGTTTCATTGATTGAAAATTTCTAACGTCAACCAGTACTGACATAAGGCCCAGTCTGTGTAGTCCTGCTCTATATGTACGTACACATGCGTGTATATATGTACATATATGGGATTCAGATTATGTGTTTCATCTGGTCAATGAACTGTGAGTCACAAAATGCTTCGTTAACCATTAGGGCTGCAACAACAAATTGATTAATCAATCCAAGTTGATTCTTAAAAGAGTTGCCAACTAATTCTCTTGATGTCACTGACAAGGGTTTGACATTTTTACTGATTTTCTAATTGATGTGTAGAATAATAAAGTCCAAAGTTGCTGTGTTTAACAGCTGTGCATGGCTCTGTGCTACTTGTTGACGTGCCTTACCCTTTACTCACTTAATATCCCATATAATGGCCTATAATAATGTTTTTCTGGGGTTATGTCTGGGGTTTAAAGCCTGAAAACCTGTAACAGGTATTAACAGTCAAAGTACCCAAGCACATGTACGCCATATGTGTTTTCAAAATTTCTTACCTGGTGTTAAGAGGTTCAACCACAGAGTGACCAGAGAGTTGACTGGCATCATGGTGGCCCAGCTCTGAATCAGTCCCTGAGGTGAGGACACATGAGTAAAGGTCAGGAATGGTGGTGAAAGAGCCACTTGGATCATTATGAAAAATAAAACCAGGAACAAGCACATTCCTTACAAATAAAGAAAATACAAGCAAATACATTACAAATTCATCTTTGACAAATGTAATCTTCACAGATTGCATTTCTACAGTGACTAGGTGACAAGATGCCAACTATGGACCAAACATTATGTTTGTGTTTTCAGCAAAACTGATAGCTACACATAAAGGTTCTATATCAGAATTTTTAATTTCAAGTACAAAAAATACCTAAATTTATCATTTGAGTGTTAAAATTAAAAGAACTCTGGAGTTGTGCCCTAAACATTAATGCATTGGATTGTAGAGGTGTGTACTGAGTATATGCGCGACAGTCAAGGGAATTAAAGTGACCATTAGAAGGACAGAGTTAGATGATGAAACTCAAAATACACCTATAGAGTTGCTATTAGTGTAGCAGACAACACGACATAACATGACAGCACAACACTTCATGTCACAACACACTGTAGATCTGAGTGAGGTGAATTAGGGAGTAGATGTCAGACTCATTCTTGGCCTACAGAGCTTGATGTAATCCATGTAGAGGAGGTGGCTGATGGTCGTTCCGCTTTGGAACCTGTACCCAAAGCCACTCTGTGATGATCTGGCTGAGGGGGTTTAGGCCTATACAGAACAGCAGGGGGGGCAGAGCATCTCCTTGGTAGATGCTACACTTGATGCTCACCTATTGTTGCATTTCCACTACATGGTACCGGCTTGACTCGACTTGGCTCGGCTCGGCCTTTTTGCATTTCCATTATGAAAAAGGACCTGGAATCTGGTACTGGGTACTAGTTTTTTGGTATCACCTCCGCCAAGGCTCCAAGCGATACTAAAATGTGACATGTAAACACTGTAGACCACTGATTAGTCAGACAGTTTACAAAGAACAGATGCAGAAGTTGACAGTAAATATAGCGGTACATTAATCCACATGATGACAGCCCAAACTACACCATAGTCGTTCGAGGAGATTCAGTCTTTGGTGGCCGACGTCTGCCTTTGGTGTCAGACGAGACAACACAAAACTAGCAAGTTTATCAGCAACTTCCTGAGCAGGCTATACACATGTAACATGCTGCACCGCTATGATGTCCAGGTACAGTTAAGTCAGTACTATCCTGTAATGGAAACGCTTTCCAGGAATATCGAGTCGAGCCAAGCCGAACTGAGTTGTGCTGGTCCCACGTAGTGGAAACGCAGCATAAGACAACTGGATTTGACTTGGTCTCCAGACTTGTCTTCTATCACCTCATTGAGTTCTGGACAAACTCTCTTAGTGTCCTGTTGATGTTATACAGTTTTAGCCACTCCAATATCCGTGTGTGGCGTTGAGTCATTGGCTTTCTTGTAATTGATCCAGGCAGTGCACAGGTTGGTGTTCCTGGTCTTACAGTCTCGGGTGATTGCTGTCAGCCAGTAGCTGGTGTTTGGCTCCTCTGGTGTTGTTGCCTTTTCCTTTCTGTGTTCTGCTCCTGTACTGCTCCATATTCCTACTCATCTTAGCTGCTATGATGTCTGACAGGAGCTTCCATGTGGTGCTGAGGCAGGTGATAGGCTGGTAGATGGATGGTGTTGTTCCTTTCTGGGGATCCTTCGTGATGAGGACTGTCCAGTCCTGGGTTAGCCACTCTGGATGGTTTCCTGACATTAGCAGTTGGCTCATCTGTGCTGCTAGGTGTTCACGGAGTGCAGTCACCTCGAGCCAGTAGGCATGAATCATGTTGAGCCCTGGTGCTGCCCAGCTCTTCTTTTTGCACATTGTTGTTTGGATGTCTACAAGGGTGATGATTACTGGGTCTTATTTTGGAAGTTGGCTGTGTTCTGCCTGTATGTCTATCAAGCATTGGTGTTATGTGTTGCCTCTTTCTCCCAGATACTCTCCCAGTATTGCTCAGTCTCAGCCCAGGGGGGTCTGCTGTCATCTTATTATCCTGCCATTGAGAGTAGACTGTAGCTGGGTTGGTGGAGAACATCTTGTTTATTTTCCTTTCCTTTCCTTCTCTTGTATATCTCTTTAGGCAGGTAGCTAGGGCTGAGAGCTTTTGCTTAGCAGTCTCCAGTGCCTCAAATGTGGACAGTTTGTTAGATTTTCCGGCCAGCTCTTTCCTTAGATTCACACCTCTGCTTAGTTCTGTTAGAAAGCTGACTTTTCACCGTGCCACCATGATCTTTGCCTCCAGCTTTGTTCTCCATGGGGTAATTCACTCCTTCTGGGTACTCATGCTCCTCTTGTAGCCAAGCATCTCACTGCTGCCACTGCATACATCAGCCGATTGGTCTCAGTGATGTTAATGGTAAGGATAATCAGCAGTGCTGTGTTCAAGTCCTCTAGTAGAGACTGGTCTGGTACTTTGTTGTTTAGACTTGAAAAGTAGGAGGTAGCTGAGTTTGAAGAGGACTTCATGATTCTCTCTCCCAGCTCATATGTCCTTATGTTCAGTCGGTCTCCCTTACATTCATAAAAATGAAAATGTTTAAAATGCTGATATTGATCAGGCATAGCAAATTGAACAATAAATTGCTGATAAAAACTGACATATGTACATTTTACTCCCTCAGACATATTTTGTTTATTTTGATTTAAAGATATAAATGATGGCTTTTACAACTTCAAATCAAAATGGAAAAAATGACAACATCTACAACATGGATGAAAGAGAACAAAATAAGCATTTAATACAATGAACAAAATAAGCATAAAATCAACAATATTTTCCTTGTGAAATCAAAAAGGTCAATATGACAGTACAGTGATGGTTTAAATGAATGTTTATGAAAGACTTTAAGCTTTATTTTCCAGTTTAAGACAAAGGTTGATTATTAATCCACAAGTAATCAAATGTAACTTCCATCAGTTACTATATTTTAACACAGTGACTAATTAATTTGTATCCTGTTCCATTACAAAAACAGAGTCATGACGTCACTGATTCTAAAATTCACACAACAGCAGCAGACGGAAACTTACATACATATGAACTTGGGCAGATATTCTCAAAATTATAATAATAATAATGAATTAGATTTCTATAGCGCTTTTCAAGGGACCCAAAGCACTTAACATTACTGATCCATTATTCATTTGCTCTCACATTCTCCCTCTGGTGGCGGTAAACTATATCTGTAGCCACAGCTGCCCTGGGGCAGACGGACGGAGCCATAGCTGCCAATTCATGCCTTCGGCCCCTCCAACCACCACCGAACATTCATACACCAGTGTGAGTGACACTGGAGGCAAGGAGGGTGAAGTGTCTTGCTCAAGGACACAACGGACTGACAAGGACAAAGTGGGATTTGAACTGCCAACCCATCGGTTATTGGACGACCTGCTCTACCTCCTGAGCCATGGCCACCCCAAATTAAATTAAAATGCTTGAGAGATGTGACTAACTTTAGAATCTCCATCTTCCAAATATCCACAAACACTGTCAAACCTTTACAAGATCTAGAACAGTTGCCCTTCCCTCTGCATTTCCAAAAAGAAACTGGTAGGAAAAGGGTGGGAAAGCTATGATAATTAAGTGACTCTGTAACAGAACTGTTCTTTAATTGAAGCATTGATCTTGCATTACAGTCCATCTCATGATCTTCTGTTTGTTAAATTCTGTAGAAGGTGGAAAAATACACAAGTAAATTTTTAAGTGTGGGGACATTGTTTCCATATTTATGTGGGATCAAAGAATCAAAATAAAGTGGGACACCTAGTTTTTCGCCCAGTATGATTAGTATTAGTATTAGTATCCTAGTATTATTAACTTAAAGTACATTCCAACTCAAAGTAACAAAGGCTGATAAATCCATGCTTCATTCCACAGTGTGACCAAAGCTCCCAACATCACTGGATGGATCCAATACTTATAATAATGACAATGTGTGTATGGGTGTTTGTCGTCAGAGTCTCCCTGCACTAAACTGACTTTTACATTTTACAGAATAAGTGGTAAGATGCAAACATTTTACACTGAAAATATATTATGCATGAGTGAAATGTACAATCTTCTTTGGTTTAATTAGAAACCAGGTAACTGATAAACCAGACATCTAAATCAAATTAACCCATAAAGACCAACTGCTACTTCTGTGGCAGTTAAAACAATTTTTTTCTCTATCTCTAACATTTCTTGGGTGATTTATCACCATTTATTACAATATTATCCTCTGTACTTTTGCATTTTTTTCAGTGAAAATCTGATGTTTTCCTACGATTTATTCACTGATCATGTAGATGTGCATAAAATCTCAGAGTAAAGTTGAAGGTTATATCAAAAACAGAGAAAACTGAAGAAAAAGTTAATTTTCAGTAAAATATACCATTAACTGAACATCCACTGTCACTGATCCAACTCCATGGGTTTTACTGATGAATCACTGTAGAAGAAGATGACGGTGCTTCCATGTTCACTACAAAGCCTCTGAACACGCAAATGGGTCATATCTGATGGCCATGAAAAGATGACAAAGTGTATTTTCACCAATTATTTACATGTATTGATAGGATTAGTAGATAAATGGAACAGGGATTAAATATTTTAGATCAGTAGATGCTTTCGGGCACCGGTGGATGTAAGGGTCTTTATGGGTTAATGAATATTGTAAATACATGTAAATGACCAAATATCAAACTCTAGGTAGTTCATTAGTACATGTGTAACTAACAACAAACAGTAAACAACCTTCTGAACAGTTATTTTCCCTAAAACTTAGCATTTCCAGTTTAGACCACTTACATTAGCCTTCCACCATTACCAATGCCCACTTCTACCAAGACCCATTATTTGTACAATGTTCTGTCAACACCAAAACTGTCTACACCAGTCAGTCTAATTCTAGTACTTGCCTTTAATGCATAATATTTGCACAAACAAAATACATATAGGATAACATTTTGCTGCTGAAATACAGGAGACTTTATTACTGAGCTGCATAAATGGAAACATTATGTAAAAGTTCGAAAAGCTCAAAATTCTGCAGAAGCCTGAATAAATTCAGTACTTTTCCCATATAGTGTTACATCCTCATATGCATGTTGTACTCTAACATATGACAGGTGGAGCACTGAACCATGTCCAGGCCTTATCTGAGCTACAACACCAGTGAATGCAGGTTTGGAAGGTGAGTCTAACAGGTCATTGAAAATAAAATGTCCCATTCCATGTGATTACAGCATATTAGTAGAACTTCAACACCTCATCTGAAACACACACATCTGTCCACGTCTGACCTTAAACAACATACAGGACCAAACCAAATCTCATGTGAAATAAAACACTCGTTTTATACTCAACAAAGGCAGCTGAGCAAAAACCACAACCGTCCAAAGGACAGGGACATGAGTGACATCCCATGGAACCAAGAACAACCAGACACAAACAAAACACATAAATGACATGAAACTGAGTGTGTGTGTTGGACTGAACCGACAGCACATTAAACACACATCAGCCACAGTGACAGCAGAGGATTTACGAACACAATACTGGACATTTGATGGAACCTGTCCTGTATCCACTGAGGCTGACTTCTACAGATCCACGCATGTACGCTTGTTTCCGTCTGTATTTACTGGATTTGTACTTACACATCAGCCGGAGGAGGAGGAACTTAGACGTAGAGCTGAAGGTGTGTGTGTTGACGACAGATGGTTTTTGTGTTTATTCCCTTTTCTTATTGTTGTTCTTCATCCGCTGACGTCACACACATGTCAATATTCGAAGAATTTCAGCTAAAGCTTTGTCTGTCTGAAGGTGCACTGCGTTGGCGGAGTTTTTCCTCAGTTGTTTTATCCTTTTATCGGCTCAGCTGCCTCTGTCTCCTCGTGCATCCTGCCTATTTCTCTCGCGCACGCCAAAATAACAATAAAGGGGAGACGCCGTGCGCGTCAGTGTCTCGACATGTTTCAGCCAATAGGAGGCCTGGTCTCACAGACACTACCGCTCTCAGCCAATCAGGGGCTGGGTCTCACAGCAGGACCACAAACCAGGGTCTGTCTGGTCCGTCTAGATTGACAGGCCCGCGGGTCTGTTTTTTTAAGGTGGCGCCGTATAGATTACGGTCCCCTCCCCCTCAGCCCCTTTTCCCTCCCCTCC
>JAPTYQ010000003.1:2570309-2581532 GCA_029814465.1 Ostorhinchus cyanosoma
AGTATTAATTGTCTCCTTGTAAATCACAGCTGGACTGACTGTACATATCCTGACCTTTGTGCAGTAATCTACACCTGACTTTTCTGCCTCCGTCCACAATAATAGACATTATATAGACTAAATGTCCTCTAAAATTAATGTTTATTTGCAACATAATAGAGGAAACTATTACATGATGAAAAACAAATTAATTTGAGTAACAAAAAAAACCTCTAGATTTTGAATGTCTGGGGTCTCCAGAAATTTGTCAAGTTAAAATGGGGTCAGAGACAAAAAAGGATGGAACAGTGCATATTAGGGGATGGGGCAGCAGCAGCGCCACCCCACACACTGTGGTTTGTTAAGACAGAATGAATGAACCTCTGGTGGGATTTGATTGATTTAGAAATAGACCAAGAGCTGAGGCCAGGTTTCAATAAGACAGAAAATCCCGGTTCTAGTCTGTTATGAATTCAAAGAGAACAGGAGCTTCAGTGTTGACCTAAAGTAGTTCCAAGTGTTAATATGAGAACTGAGGACAGCGGCAAAATCTTTAGCAATTTACAAAATATTTGTTCTGGTGTTGTAGTTAGAAAGATTTAGTGTGATAGGACTGAAGGAATGCAACTGAGGATTTTAGAGTTGAACTGAAGGTAGAGGTCCGAGAAACTTTAGCTCACAGGTGTCAAACATGCAGCTCAGGGTCCAAATCTGGTCCGTCAAAGGGTCCAGTCCGGCCCTGGGGATGAATTTGTGAAATGCAAAAATAGATATTAAGATATTAATCATTTTAGTTCAGGTTCCACATTTAGACCAATTCAATCTAAAGTGGGTCAGACCAGTAAAATTCTATCATAATAATCTATAAATACTCACAACTCCAAATTTTTCTCTTTGTAAATGTAAATATTTTCACATATTTACACTAAAACAAAGTATATTTTCACCCAAAATTTGGATCATCTCATTAAATATGAAGAACCTGAAATGTTTTAAGAGAAGTAAGTGCAATTTTAACAATATTCTGCCTGATATTAAATGTTTTGTGTATTTGTAGATCCACTGTGATCTGTAAGTTATAATGAACATGTGGAAATGATGAACAGAAGCATAATATTGTTCAAATTATGCTTATTCTTTCAGTTGGTTCATGTTATTCACATTGTTTGAAAGGATAGTTTGTCGACGTAAACATTTTCATTGTTTAATTTGACTTTTTTCACTCAAAAATATAGAGAAAAGTTTGGAGTTGACATTATTAATGTATTATTATGTTATTATTTCACTGGTTCGGCGCCCCCACTTCAGATCCACTTTAGCTGAATGTGGCCCCTGAACTAAAATGAGTTTGACAGCCCTGCTTTAGCTTGAGATGGGAACGGAGGAACGAGGTGTGAATGTGTTCTGAAAATAGTCAGTCACATGGAGAAGAATGTACAGTGTGTTTCTGAATATTTGTATTTGAGAGCCAAGTTTTAAGGGATGAAGACCGCTGTTACTAAGGTGAGACATTCTGTTCCAAAACTGGTTCAAATTGTCACTGAAGCTGATGTACAGTTTTGTGGAGGGTGACTGAAATGACCAACACCAGGACCTGAAATGAAAACGCCCACAGATCAGAAAAAGATTTAGTCCTCTTTCTATACATCAGTACTCCAGGTGTAATGACTCCATCCTGAGTCCCTGCTAGACTTTATCCATCCAAAATAAATCATGGTGTCACAATCATTCGATGAAAAGAGCTAAAAATATGTTATTCCAATTTTATATACACAGTATATTAAGCATTTTAAAGATTTTTTTTCCCTATAATTTACCTTTTTCATGTTATGTATTGTGTGGTTTCTTTTCTCATATTCTATGATTTTATTTTCCTCTGGATGTGCTTTTCTTTAATCTTTAAGCACACTTAAATGTGCTGTATAATGTAGATAAATTTCACCTAATAATCTCTTTATTGTTTTGGTTTTGTTTGTTTTTTTTTTCCTTAGGCATCATTTGCGGTTGTGGATGGATCTTTATCATTTAGCAGTATTGTTAAAAGATTCCTGCGAGGAAGTACTCAGTGATTCCAAGGACCAAGGAGCAAAGTTCAGCAACTAATACAGAAATGTTCTTTCATCAGACTTAATGTTAAGAAATTAATTTCTGTAGCGGCACAAGTCATCCATCTAGGGGCAGTGTGATTACACCATCGGAATGACTATTTGTGGAACAGAGCAGTGAACTCCGGTTACACGATGTCCTTTAAAGGAGAAGTTCTCATTGCGCATGTGGAACAATAGAAGTGTTTAGTGTGTGTCAACAGCGGTAACTCAGAGGTCACAACAGCAACAGAGCCTTGTGATTGGTGTTTGCTTTCTGTTGTGACCCACAAGTACATTTTCCAGTCAAATAAAAGTGCATGCCACTGCGCTCAAACCATGTGAGATTCCATTCATTAGCAGAGTCAGGTCTAAGGCGGTCATCAAAGATACTGGGAGGTCACTGATGCGGTTGTTGACAGAAACCCAAAATTTGTTTAACTGGATTTGGGACAAATTATGATTATGTCAGATTTGTCACAATAAAGTTTTATAAAGTCGGTGGGCATCCAAGATGTAATATCACTGAGGGAGTGGGTTAGGAGGAGGAGTAGATGAAGACATGGACTTTGAGGCTGCTGGGTCCTTATGTTCTGTCTGGAAGGGCGTCCAGTATTTGAACATAAGTTGATATAAGACCTGAATATACCTCTCCTTATGTATAAGCTGCCCATTCAACGGACACTAATGCACACCCAAACATATAACAGACGTAGGCTTGCATGCATGAGGCATCCATGGTTACAATCATTTCAAATTTGAATCAATCCAACCATGGAACAGTTGGTTTTTTTTTACCTTATCACAGTCCAAAAACTTTGGCCAGAAAAGACACTTGCATTCACATATTTCTTCTTCTTGTGCGTGACAGGTTTAAGATGACACAGTCAACTGGGTTCAAAGACAGTGACTTCTGAAATTGTTCCTGAACCCATTCAATCCTTTCCATCCTAGAATCATGCCTGATCTTAATGCAGTGCAGCCTTAGGACTCAAAGGTCATGGCCGTCCAGTGCTGACGTTCGACCATATTCCTCTTTGTGCATAGAGATTTTTGTGTACATTCTTGACATCTTTTGATTATATTTAACTTACTATTACTTCGATTTTGAGATATTTAAAGTCTTTACATTAAATTCGGGTGACCATAATTTCGATTTCTAAAAAGAAGAGGGCATCCAGCTCCACCTCCAGATATTTGAATTATCACATGCTATGTAAATATTGTAATAATCTGTGAAGAAAATATTTCAGTGAAACAGGCAGCTTTGAATTCATTTATTGTTCTAGCTGTAGAGGTGTCATAAAATGTGTATGTGCTTGTGTCTTCTTTTTTTTCTTCAGAACTACTTTTACCTTCAAGATCTGGCAGAATCAGGTCTGGCTTAACCGTGTGTTTTAGGTGGAATAACAGACAAAAACAAACAAACAAAAAACGGAATAGTTGAATTTTTACAGGTTTTTACTGAATAAGGCACTCAGAATGTATATCAATGAAAGATTTAGAATGTTCAAAAAGTATTAGAATTTTGGCCCAGTAGTTTTTGTTTTAGGTCTCCCTCCACCAGTTGAACCCCGTAAAGCAGGTCCTCTCCAGCTGTAAATACAGGCCTCCATCGCACTGCTGCCTCCCACGCTGGCCTTCTGTATATCAGTGGAAAGCACAAACTCTTTTCTTCCGGCAGGATTTGGAACTTTTCCGAATGCACAAACAGTAGCAGAGTTACTGTCATTGAAATTCCACTTGCACTGATATGAAGAGTTTGTCCTGATGAAAAACTATAAAAATTGGACATTTTTGCCAATTTATAAAAAAGTGCCCAAACAGGATGTGAAAAGAAGACATGGCTGGGTAAAAGAGGATGAAGACGTTTGGTCATACTACATTAAATACTAATTAATACATAAACACTGAAATTATTCTACAATTTGCAGATGCAGTTCTTGGCAGATCAGTAACCCTCTTCACGTTTACTTCTGACAAACTGTCTAAGATGTCTTGACTTGTTCCCACTTAACTCGGAGTTACTTGTTTCTGTTTGTTTTTAGTACTACTTACAGTAGTTTTCCAGCTTTTTGCTGTCCTCACCCCAACTTTTCAAACTCAAAATTGACCATTTTCCTTCCAAATGTTCAGTATTTTCTTAAAACATTTCAATATTTTATGCTTTCTATGTTCACTTGTGAATAAAAAATGTATTTATCATTCCATCATACTTTTTTTTTTTTTACATTTTACTCCTAATATGTGGCTACAAATGCACAACATAAAGTCATGTAACTCAGGTGAGTTTAAAACATTATGTAAAAACAAACAAACAAACCAAAAAAAAAAAAAAACCCAAAAAATAAAATAATAAAAATCATCTCTGATGTGGTAAAATCTATATCAACAGATGTTCTGATGTGATTCTTTAAACTTCGTGTTTAAAATCAAACTCCTCGTAACTTACACAAGCTTTGTAATGGTTGGAACATGTTGGAGTCTTGGTCTGCATACACTCATATCTAGGATAACATGTTTACTAAATGTACCCTGTTCTTTCAGTTTCCTCTACACCCATCTGCTGAACACGCTCCACAGCCTCACAGCCATGCACTGTCCACGCGCCGCTTCGACGCGCTGATTGGCTGGAGTCGACGAAAACAATGTTTTTCCACCAATAGGAGCGGTGTGCATGCGCTGAGCCACGCTGCTCATTCTTGGTTCTCATGCGCTTCAGAGGTGCGAATATAAAACCTGAGGCTCGCCTTTGTTTACAGCAGATTAGAGTGGAGGCTCGCGCTCCTGGATGATACTTCACAGCTGTTGAATTAATTAGCAACTGAAGGACATTCTCAAGAGTTTTTGGATACTATTAACACACAACCATGGTGGCCATGACGAAGAAAATTAAAACTTTCCAGATAATTTTTTCGGATCCAACCAAGACTTTTTACTGCGGTGGGGAGAAGGTTTCGGGCCGCGTGGAGGTGGAGGTGAACGAGCTGACCCGCGTGACCGCGCTGAAGGTCCTGGGTCTGGGCTGCGCCAAGGTGGAGTACGCCAAAGGGAAACAGCGGTGCCGACAGGAGGCCGAATACCTGAGATATGAAGAGGTCCTGCGGCTGGACGACCAGCCCACAGGTACGGGTAGAAGCACACACTGAGGCTCGGAGGATGACGAACAACTACTGGATCCGGGTTATTAGACTAGTAAACAAGTTTAACTCATCAACTTTTACCAGTGTTCACTAGTTCACATTGGATTGTTAATAAGTTAGCTTAGCACGTGACTGTCACAGAGGAGAGGTCACCAGCAGATGGCTGATGTCAGACTCTTTGGTTTTCAGATGCTGATGGATCTGTCATCCTGAGACCCGGGAATAAATATGAATATACCTTTGGATTTGAGCTCCCTCAGCAAGGGTAAGGCCACGTCAGTTAACTTAATTTGACAGGTTTTATCTATAGAAGAATGTAGGTTTTGATTCTTCTGAACTTGTTTCACAGGCAGCTGGTGTCCTCATACAAAGGCAAGTTTGGTTACGTCCATTACTATGTGAAGGCCAAGATGGACAGGCCACAGCAGCCCACGCTGGAGTGTAAGAAACAGTTTGAGGTGGAGGAACCTCTGGATGTGAACACCCCAGACCTGCTGGTGAGTTCCGTCATTCAGAAGAAAAACGACTTTCAGGCTTCATACGAGGGGTTTCAAAGCATTCGTGAAAAAAGACAGTTCGAAAAGATGATTTAAGTTATGTTTAATTTTCATCATATGCTCCATCCATCTTCTGCAAGCATTGATACCAGGTTCTTCTGTGTAAATCTGAGGTAGAGGGTTTAAACCATGTCAGAACTGCTCTTTTTCCACAAATTTCTGAAATCTCTCCATATTGGGTTGTATATTTGGATTTTTGTGTGCGCTATAATATGAATCTTCTTGCTTCTTTTCAGTCTCCCACTGGTGGCATGAAGGAGAAGAAGGTCACCTGCATGTTCATCCCTGATGGCCAGGTTTCACTGAATGCCAAAATCGACCGTCGTGGCTTCTGTGAAGGTGAAGACATCTGCATTAATGCAAAGTTTGAGAACACTTGCTCCCGAATTGTGGTGCCGAAAGCTGCCATCATTGCCAAACACACATACCAGGCCAATGGACGCACTAAAGTGTTTCGCCAGAAACTGTCCTCGGTCCGTGGAAACCACATCATCTCTGGCATGTGTGACGCTTGGCAGGGCAAGACCATCAGGGTCCCAAAGATCAAACCATCCATGCTCGGCTGCAATATCATCCGTGTTGAGTACGCTCTTATGGTAAGCATTCACTTACAGCATGTGCACTACAGCATATAAGTAGGTCTGCGGCAAGTTTGAAACTAACATGTTGTAATGAACCTTTCAGATTTATGTGCACATCCCTGGCAGTGACAAGCTCATCCTGGAGCTGCCTCTGGTTATCGGGACTGCTGGTCTGGGCAGTCGCAGTAATAGTGTGAGCAGTCAGGAGGGTTCGGTCAGTAATGCGTCCCAGAGCTGGGTGTCCCTCAGGATGCCTTCCAACCCCCCCAGTTACTGTGACATCACCCGGGACTGCAGCCTGGACCAGCCCCTCACGCCCCTGCTTGATGATGTTGATGGGGACGACAGCCCCATCTTCATGAATCCACCGAGCTTCGTGTTCCCTCAGCCACCAGCGTACACCGAGGTAGGTGTGTCCAAAATCGAAATACTTATAAGCCTTCGAATTATATGTAGCACAGTCTCATGTATGTAATTATCCTTCTCTATCTAAATCAAAACTGTACTGTCTGCTTTGTTCAAAATGCTAGTTCTGAAAATAAGTCTTAAGAATTTGTGATTCCTTTGCAGACAGAGGAGGAGTATAACAGCAACGCCCGCATGCTGCCGGTGTGCTGAGCTCCAGCGGTGATTGTTCAGCTGTGGTCCAACTCCCAGGGACCATTTTGTAAAGCACTTGAAATGGAGTAAAAGTCCAGGGCTCAGTGTTGGATGGACTGTAGAAGTGGACAGGAAGGTGCTGACCGAATTCTGTCTCACTGCACTTCCATGCTGGTTCTCAGTCTTCCTCGTGGTAGTTTGCAGGTCACAGGCCAGGGGGCGGAGCCTGTGGCATGCTACATTACTGATAAAGCTGTTCCTTCAGAGCCTTAGCTGTCCGTCAGGGACTCACCGTTTATTCACAGCCACTTTGACTTTCCTATTGGGGCCAGGTGGAACCTGAGGCAGCCCTTGGCTTGTTGAGTTAGTTTTGCTCTTGAGCTCATTTCTTCTGTGTGATTCATTTTCATTCCAGTCCAACCTTGTAGCTAAAGGGATTTTCATGAGAAGAACCAGTGATGCTTTAAACTTGTTTGTTGCCGTTTTGTCAGAAATATTGTTGCTGTATTTTGTAGCACATAGAGGAATCCTCCTCAGGTGCTAATAAAAGCTTATGAAGCTTTTATGTATATATTCTTGTATACCCATGTTTGAAAAAAAGGGGATTATTCCTATTTTATTGCACTTTTAAATGATGCATCTTGCTCAACTACTGCCTGAGTTATTCTTTTTTGACCATATTTTTGATGTGGAGAGTTTTTTTTGTTTGTTTTTTAGTAAAACAGTCCTTTTTATGTGATTTCCACATCCAAGTTTGGTGGTTAACTGTAACTGCTTGATACCACATGTGCCAAATATGAATCCATACAGCATGCACACTCCAATATTATGGCACGCACCTTATGTGAGGATAATCATTGTTTCTGATCCACTGTTGTGCTAGACAACATTTCAGCGTGTGGAGTCCACTGTGGCGTTTTCACAACTTCTGTTCTTCAAAAATTATAAACAAAAAAAGCTGTTAAAGACTGACTATGAGTATCTTTGCAATTTAACCTTGATACTTAAGTATGTTTTTGTATGAAACCCTATGGGTTGTTTTTTTAATTAAAGAAAGTTGAAAATCCTCCAATGTATCTGTGTTATCCTTTTTGCTATTTGCTGATTCAAAGCTCCTGCAGTCATGAAAAATCCAGAGAAGTCATAAGATGGATTTAGAATGGAAATAATTGTCAAGATAATTCTGAGATCAAAAGTAACACTTAAAATGATGAGACAAGGCCTTATTTTCAAATTAGGTTTAGGATCAGTCAGCATGTATATGAAATAATGCCTATAAAGTCAAATAGATGACGCTGAACGGTGATGGAACTGACACTATCTGTCCTTGACTAGCATTTAGTAAAAACGTGAACCTTGCCTGATGTCATTTAAAGTTACACAAAGCTAAAGTGATTAGAAAGACCAAACATAATATCTGTCTTATGTTTGTCAATTTTGTTACTTTTAAGAATGGTGACAGTGATAGTGATAGTAACTGGCTGTATTTATGTCCACCTGGTTTCATTCACATTTCTGAAAAAAAGTAAACAAAAAAAAAAAATTCTGTTTTTCACACACTGGAGAAAGTGATATATTGTCGTATTGATAATGAGTGAATACATTGTATTACTTTAAATGCATTACTATGGAAAAAGGATTTAGTGAGTATTTGTGCCTCTGCATATTTGGACCAAAGAGTAGAACAGCCTCCATGTACAAGGAGCTGCAGAAACAGTGAGTCCCAACAGTCCCCTTCAGTTCTGTGGGACTTCTGTCTTAGCTCTTATTCCCGAGGTTATTATTGAGATGCAGTATTTATTCACATAAAGTGTCCTTTGGAACCACCAGTATACAGGTGATATGAAGACATGAGTGCAGTCAGTTCACTGTTTGTGCTCTTCACTGCTGACGTCTGTACGCGCTGCAGCCGACAGATAAGAAAGGTGTTTATCTGTCAGCTGATGTCTGAGGAGACCATGCATCTGGAGGAGACCACTATGACTGAAGTCTGCTCCTCCAAGAGACTTTAGGAACCTATGAGCATTTCCTCCACTGTCATATCACTGTAAGTGCCATAAATAGTCAAACCAAGCAAATGAAACAATGTACATTTTGTCTTTTCCACCCAAAGGGAGAGGAAACTCCAATATGAAGGCAGTGTGGAGGTGTTTTAAAGTTTAGTGTCTTTTAAGTTTCTGTTTTAAAGTGGAACTAACATCTGCTGGGGAGGGTTCCAAAAGCCCTGCCTACTGTAGAATTATGAAAATATTAACACCCCCCCCTGAAGGATTGCTTGTTGGCTTTGATTGGCAGGTTGGTGTCACAGCTGAGTTGGCCTGTCACTGTTTCAGTTTTTTTTGTTTTTTTTTATTTTTATAAAACCCTTTTTTTCCTGACAGTAGTTATAGTTAATAGTTTCAACTAGCAATAAGTGATGTAGTGAAACAGCATAAGTCAACACAGATGACACACATCACCACAATTTAAAGGAAACATGGAGCTCCTGTGTTTGTGCTTATGTCAGAGGTGTGTAGAGCTGCCTGCTCTGTGCACTTCACACACCTCTAATATAATGGTAATGGAATTGTATATGTGTTAATAACTGTAATGTAAAGAAAAACCAAAGATGGAATGTGGAAGTACAAATCCTAGACATGGGAAATATGGTCTGAAATACCCCAGAAAGTTCGGGGTTTTGGAAGGTGATGTTAGTGGGTTGAGTACAGCTTTTCTAGATTCTTTCAGTTTCTGTCAGTTGAGGCAACGTCAGACTCTGGACTGAATCACATACTTTTGTCATATAGTCACTCGTTCATACCACAGTGGGTCATGGTCGTGATGCATGGAGTAGAACCCCAGGTGATACCCTTTTCTGCTCTCATATACATGAATACACACAAATCTGAGGTACAGTTGTGTACTACGCATACATGTTAATACATATATCCTTATATACATATACAGTCACAGAAAAAGTATTAGACCTACAAAAGTCATCAGAAACAATGGTAATGCATCAAGTCCAAACTCCTGTGTGGAACATGTGACTAAAACAGACAGAAAAGAAAACCTTTAATGCCCAAAAGCACTGTTTTTGTCAGTACAATGATCTAGATATTGATGGAAGAACTGAAATGATTTTGGTTATTATATTAAAAAAAACACGTTAAATGGATAGATATCAGCTCTGAAATGAAACTACTATGAGCTCTTTCTCTTGGTATCATTATATTTGTCCAAACAAATGGACCTTTAGTTGGACCAGGCATTAAAATGAACAAGAAACTGAAGAAAACAAGGGTGGTCTAATAAGTTTTTCTGCGACTGTACATATACATCCTGGGTTCACCTTGTCCTTCTTTTATTACTCATTTTAGTCTCTTTAAATAAACCTGTCACAGCTTGCTCTTGGTGTGTAAGAGCAACATCATTACCATTTCATTATGATAGCATCATGTTCCATGCGTGTCAGACACAACCTGTGATTGGCTGAGAAGGCAGAGCACTCCTCTGCTCATTGGCTGAGCCAGTTATTCACGAGGGCGACCATTCAAGAGCTGCATGTTCACCAACACGCCCACAGTCTGTGAACTCATTTCTAGTTGGGAAACACCTCATCGTCCCTTTCCTTTCTTCCTGTACTGTCACCAGTTACTCATCAGAGGAAATAGTTTGCGTGGAAAATCCGGTCACAAGAACTAAAGCTGTAGTTGTTGAAACATGGATCAAAATCAGCATCAAGTGTCAACGTGAAAACCACAAATGGATGAGAATCCCAGTTATAGAAGGTATCCTGGTCAAAAGGCCTTCGCAGCCCAGATGGAAATGAAGAGTGAAGCTCTGTGGAAGATGATTTTCATGCAAAAAAGAGCCATACCTATAATGAGTGGAAAAGCGTACAGAGATCCAACAATCAATTAAAAATATTAAAGTTCCAGGACCTGGTAGATTACAGTTTTGTGAAAATCATGTTCAAAACAAATAGAAATGAGAAAATTTAAAAAAGGAAAAGTCACTACAATCTGAACGGAACAGACATCTTCAAAAAAACGGGTCAGGACGAAAGTGATGGAAGTTTGTTTCTGTGAAAGGAATCAACTTATGGAACCATCTGAAAGATGGAGCGACAGGATCTGAGGTGACTCATCTGGGCCCTGTCCTGACCTGTGACCCTGGACCTCCTCCCCCACCCTCACCTGTCTGGACGGACCTCCTCCCCCACCCTCACCTGTCTGGACGGACCTCCTCCCCCACCCTCACCTGTCTGGATGGACCTCCTCCCCCACCCTCACCTGTC
>JAPTYQ010000003.1:2698367-2709976 GCA_029814465.1 Ostorhinchus cyanosoma
AATATTAATAATTGATATATTTATCCCAAAATAAAACTATCTTATGACATTCGTCATTATTATTTTGTATCCCAGACCCGTTAGAAAACAAACACCTGAATTCAACGTGTCCACAGACTTTCGTCCATATAATGTGTGACTTCGTCTATGATGCTCTGAGGAGAACGACACGTCCACATGAACACAGTATGTGACTGCGTAGCAACAACCTGTTTGGCACTAAATAACTGACGTCTGCTTGTACTTTCTCAACATGCTTCAAGTTTTCAAAGTGTGTGTTAGTATGAGGTGAATCCGTGTGTCGCTGTCATTAGAACAGCTGGAGTAAAACCTCGGGCCCCCATTCCATCGCCGTCTGAGCTACAGCGAACACAGCGGCCCCCAGGGTGGCCGACAGCCCCCACACCGCCATCTTCACCATCCGGTTCCCCCTCCCCCACAGCTGGCCCTGGTCCTGGGACAAGGCTGCTTCCAGGCCTGGACAGAAAGAAGAGTGGGGGGTCAGACTATGATCAGAAAAGAGGTACAAGGCAAAATAACACACAGGGAGGGGGTCAAATATGTACAACACTACAAACCAACTGGTTCTGCTCTGATCTGTAAGGATTCAACATGAGCCGATGAAAAGTCCACATGAACCTTTTCAGACATTTGGATTTGACCAGTGTCAGGTCTATTTAAGGGGGGGGGGGGTCATTTCATCACAGAGGAACAGTAACTAAACTAAACTTCATATCAGAGACAGCAGCCGTTTATGCTAAAGGACAACAGCTCAGGTATGCAGTTCCAGAGCACCATGTTATTCAGGAATTACAATTAAAATAGCAGTTCTATAAGTAATTAAAAGCATGCAGACCCACCCAACGGACCCCCCACTCCCACTATGTTCACACAAAACCATCTTACTGTGAGTGCACTGTCATGATGTTAGAACGCAGCTGTTCAGATGCATCATGGGTGAAGGGCAGTTTGTATTTTACAGCTGTTTAAGGAGTAAATAAATGAAACGATGCCTTTGTTTCACTGACTTCCATTCACTGCAGTCAGGAGGTCCGTCAGTTCTCTGTCTGACCAAACATGTTTTATCTTGGATGTTGCAAGTTAAATTTGGAAGAATCGTCTGGGACTAAAGAGTGTTCAGTTTAATATTGTACTCGTTGGCCTGAGGAGACAGATCCACAAATGTTTGATTACTTATAGATCACAGACAAAAGCCAAAACACCACAGATCAGACTTCCACAGAGCCAACCTGGATAATGAGTCTCTTTGTTGTGTTCTAGTCTCAGGAGTACGTCAACATTTGGACTTTTGATTTACTGGCCCACGTGGTTCAGGTTCAGACTAAGGTGTCTTTTTTTACCGTGTCTGGAGGCGGTTGAGCCCTTGGCCTTGGTGAGGCGTTGGAGAACCGAATCTGGCCTCTGGTGGAGGGTAGAGAGCTGAAACGCCTGGAAAGTACTGATGGACAGACTGAAAAAAAAACAAAACAGGATGTCAGGAGTGAAACAGTGAGAGGTAGTTCGATCCAAGTCCAGGTTGAAGCTCAAACAGCTGAAGGATGTGAACAGACGGACCACGTTAGACAGGTGAGTAAAAACTGAGACGGCTCTAGAAAAAGCAATGGAAGCAATGCATTATGGAACATTAGGTCAGGTCAGGTTTATTTATTTATAAAGCACATTTACAACAACAGTGTCCAAAGTTCTGCTTAGATTTGGCGCATTTCACCAGTACACATGCTCTACAGCCACAGCGGGAGAAATATCTTAGAAATTTAGAGGAAGAACCTTGAAAATCATAGTCATGGATAAAAAAAACCCAAAAAACTAAATCAATGTTGAGAGAAATGAAGTCAAAACCATGTGCAAACACCACTTCTGTTGTGAGGCCAAAGACATGTAGTGCCCTGGTGCTTTCACAGCCTCCTGAACCTGGTCCACTTTCTGTCCCTGTAAACGACTGTCAAGTTTTCAACCCGTCATGACGTTCTGACGCGTCATGCAGCCTCGGTCAAAAACACACACCTCTGGTTCATTTCCATGACTTCTGTGGACATGTGCAGTAACACACTGAAGGATTTTGTTTGTTTTCACATAAGACTCAGTAGACCTTTATTCTGTGATATTCTCTCATTGCTGCTGAAGATCATCTGAACCTCATTACAAACACTGAACTACTGTCATATCTGCTGCGGTTTTTGACGCATTCTTCATCCAATAATCGTTACCGTTTTGCACAACTACTGTAAATAGATTGATGTACATTTTCTATTCTATTCTAGTTTATTCTTTATACCTCTTATTTATTTTCGATCTTAGTTTTTTTTTTTTTTTTTCACCATTTCTTTAATAATAAGGTGAGAGAAACAGCCTCTCACTTCTTTGTATGTCCTGAGCATCGAGTGAATTGACAATGAAAAAAGATGTTTGAATCTTGTGATGTCAGCAGATACAGGGTGACTTTCACCATGCAGTCAATCTTTTTGTAAAGCAGTAACAGTTAATTTAGTGATGCTGGGGTACTGGCTAACAGTACATCCACTGTTTTGCTCTCTTGTCTGCGTTTACCTGCTTTAAAGCAGTAGTGACCTCTGATTTACTGCCACCCACTGGATCGGAGTGTTACCAACAGTCGTATGATCGACAGATGTATTTGTTATATTCATTAAGCCTGAACCGTGGAGCCCATGACACCCCTAACAGGGAGATGAAAATTATGTAAAAGAACTCAAGTGTGACCAGCTTTAGTACATGTCAATAATAAAGGAAAAAAAAATCAACAGCAGTTTGTAATTTCATGTTAATACTTGTAGTTGATGAACATGGTTAATTAAGAATTCATAAAAGCATCAATCTCACCATTTTACCATCATCCTTAGGAATATTACCAGTGTAATAATTTTAATTACGTCAGCCAAGGAGGTTATATGATCGCTCACATTTAGCAGGATTATGCAAAAACTACTGCATCAATTTAATGAAACTAAGTGGAAGGAGATGAACTTCAACATTAGTAGAACATTGGTTAATACTGGAGGACGACGGAACATGGGCATAGATGCAGTATGTGACCTTCAAGGCCTTTTTTTAGCCAAATTTACCAAGATTTAGAGCTTAGAATAAAGCATTAATTTCTCATGCATTACATATTCACATGTGGTTTTGTGTGAAGGCAGATTTTCAAAGGAACTGGATTATGGGTCAGATCAAGCACTGACATGTTTGGTGTTGAGTGGGCTCTGACTTTGTACATATTTCAGTAGGTTTTAGTAAGTACTTAAACGTAGTATGGATAATGGTTGTGTAAGAGGATTGGTGCTTCCACATGCCATTGCGTTGTGTGATAAAATAGTGCTGTGGCCCTTTAAGACAGTAGTAGAGTTGTGGGAATGATGCGTTCTGCTCTTCCCAGTGTAAGTGGTAGGTCATGAGCTTCTGACGCTGAATAATATTTTGATAGTTAATTATTTTATTTGCATGTTTATTCTTATTTCTATGCACATGTACTTAGACTCCAATAGACCTTTGTGTGAGAACAGAATTTTGTGTTTATTGTATCTGTCCAGTAAATGGAATGCTACTAGCTTGTGAAGCATGTTTGCGTGTATGCTAACACATGTTTCTATATTTTTTAGTGGCAGCATTGCTAGGTTTGCTGAACAGACTTCTTTGTCTATTGTCAGAATAAATATACATTCAAATAGGAGTTTGCCTGTGCCATTTACTACACAACACAGATTTCATCTGTTACAATTGGATAAAATAAATTTTTTTGTCCAAAAATATGGCACGGTTTCATCAAAATGTCAGATATTTTGACAAGGTTTAGGCCAAAGTGCTTAACACGCACTTTCCACAGGATATTCACTTCAATTTGCCTCTGATGTATTAAATCATATATTAAGCTTCAATGATGTTAACATTTAGGAACATATGTTGGAAACTTTTGGACTTACTGACACAGATTTAAAGTAACAGGGTTTCAATTCTTGATTCTATTATGATGTAAAAACCAATGTGTCTAGAAAATAAGTCAAATATTTTCATTACAATACATCACAGTAATACGCTAACAAATGAGTGCAAACAGAAAAGGGGAAACTTGGATTTTTCAAATAGATGTGTTTTATCTTGACCTGACCCTTAAGTCAGTTGAGTTAAACGATATTATACCAACAGGTCAAAAGACAAACATTAAGTTGAGCTGTGGCTTTAAAGCACACAGAAATGGGACTCAGAAGAGTTGGATGAAAGTAAATCTTACAAAAGCGACTAAAGCTTACTAATGCCCCCCCCTTCTCAATCATTTCACATTTAAAAAAAATAAAAGTAAAAAAAAAAACACATTAAAAAAATGCTTAATTTGAGAGAAAGGCACATGTAAAGAATATGTGTGAAATTTTAAAAGAATTGGGTGAATAGTGTCTATTAACACAGTAGGACAAAAATCTTGGTTGGACAGATGGAATTCCTGGATATCTATATACTCCAGGGCAGGAGTAAGATAATAACATTTGACTGAATGATTGACGGATTAGGTTTGGTTTCAGGCCCTGTACCGGTTACTTTCTAAATGCCAGTATCCCTGTACATGTACATTATATTCACAATCATTTCACTGGTTTTTCTCCCACAAATCGTGCCCTGGTGCAGCTTGTGTTGTGTCACTGGTGTTTAAAAGACTCTGGATTCAAACCAATAAACCAATGAACTGACTGAGGCAGATGTGAGGAACCATCACTGCCCCTGTGTGGTTCCACACAGAGCCATAAAACAGCTTCAGTTCCACCTCAAACGAATGAGGTTTAGCAGGATACGACTTAAAGACAGAAGGGCTGGACAGCTGCGATCAGCCACACCCCCTGGAAACACCTACTAAAAGCTTAAGATCATTAGCCACAGCTGACCTGGGATCATTTTGTTAGACCACAGGTGTCAAACATAGGGCCCTGTGGCCAAAACTGGCCCGTCAAAGGGTCCGATCTGGCCTGTGGGATATGTGAAATGCTAAAATTACAAACCAAGATGATCTAAAGTGGGTCCGACCAGTAAAATATTTTCATAATAACAGAAATAATGACAACCCCAACTGTTTTAGTGTTTAACAGTAAAATTACATGAAAATGTTCACATTTACAAACTATTCTTCCATAAAAAATGTGAATAACCTGAACAAATATGAACCATATGAAATGGCTGTCACTAGTGTTTTGTATATTTGTAGATTCACTGTGATCTGTACGTTGTAAATGTGTAAACTGAGACACAGTGTTAAAATTGCACTTATTTTTCTTAAGATACTTCAGGTTGGTCACATTATTCAGATTTTTAAGGTAACTTTGTAAACATTTTCATCATTTAATGTTACTTTTTTCACTGTTATTATTTCACTCATTTAAGATCATATTGGACTGAATGTGGCCCCTGAATTAAAATGAGTTTGACAGCCCTGTGGTCGACAGTTCACCAGCCCAGTTGATATTTGTTGTATTATTATTAATTGTAGTACTATTAGGAGGAAAATGCAGGTCACAATTTGCAATTACTTTAAAGGTTAATAATAATAATAATAATAATCATAAACATGAGGAACAGAAGACCACTGGTGGAGGTCTGGGCTCTTGGTGTATGAACTAGTGTTAAGTGCTGTCCCCCTCACCTTTTACGAGACTGCAGCGATGCCTGTTTAGCGAGTAAAGAGGGAGGATACTGGTCAAACAGATGCTGTGACTGCGTGATCAGATGTTCATAGGGGAGGTCGTCAGGGATGCGGGACAGGAGGTGGTGGACCATGGCCATGTCACATTCAGTCTGCTTCACCTCCTTCTCTCTGTGCAGAACAATCTGTCAAAATGAATAAATAAATCATTCATTCATTCATTTTCTGAACCTGCTTTATCCTCACTAGGGTCACGGGGGTCGCTTGGAGCCTATCCCAGCTACATACGGGCGAAGGCGGGGTTCACCCTGGACATGTGACCAGTTCATCGCAGGGCTGAATAAATACATTCTTTTTTTTTTTTTTAAGGAGTGGTAAATTGCTGCTACTCTTAGGTTAAATACAACCATGAAGTGAATTAGGCAGACGAAGAGTTGTAGACTGTGAGCTGTAGACCAGTAGACCGCATTGACAGGAAACATGATCCACATTCTGCTCTGTTTCACACACTTTAACCAGGGGTGGTAAACATACGGCCTGTGTGCCACAGCTGGTCCCTCAGAGGGTCCAGCCTGGTCCCTCAAAGGGTCCAGCCTGGTCCCTCAGAGGGTCCAGCCTGGTTCCTCAGAGGGTCCAGCCTGGTCCCTCAAAGGGTCCAGCCTGGTCCCTCAGAGGGTCCAGCCTGGTGCCTCAGAGGGTCCAGCCTGGTCCCTCAGAAGGTCCAGCCTGGCCCGTGGGATGAATTCATGAAATGCAACTAATACACTGAGATATTAACAATCAAGGATGTCAAACTGAGTTTAGTTCAGGTTCCACATACAGACCAATTCAATTTAAAACACTATTATAGTAAATTTTAAATGACTATCCCAGATTTTTTCTCTTGGTTTTAGTATAAACAGTAAAATTCCATGAAAATGTTTACTTTTACAAACTATCACAAAAAATGTGAATAACCTGAACATATATGTACAACAACAACAAATTTTATTTATATAGCGCCAAATCGTAACAGAAGTTATCTCATGACACTTTGCATATAGAGCCAGTTGAAACCAGACTTTAATTTACAGAAACCCAACACAATCCAACTGGAGCAAACACTTGGAACGGAATGTCTTAACAGAAGTGCAATTTTAACAGTATCGTTCTGTTACTAAATGTTTGGTGTATTTTTAGATCCAATGTGATCTTGTTGTAAATTATAAGCTGTAAACATTCTCATTATGTAATTTCACTGTTTTCACTCTAAAACATAGAGAAAAGTTTGGAGTTGACATTACTTCTAGGTTATTATATTCTTATTTCTTTGGTCCGGCCCACTTATCGGGCTGAATGTGACCCCTGAACTAAGACAACAAAAGGATGCATTTACTGCCCTTGTATCAAGTTTCTCCTTTTCGTATGCCAGACAGCTACCAAACACCTGTGATGTAGGCTCCAATGATGACAAGATGGTCCTTTATCTTGTTCATTGAATTTCAGCATCACTTTTACAATGTGTAAAAAGACAAATGATGTCCAAGGCGACAATTGCTGAAACAAAAGTAGTAAGTTCTGCACAAACCCACTTCTTTATCACATTCCCCTCACACAGCACATACACTGCACACTGTGTAAAAAGTCACAACACTATTATATTTTACCACAAGAGGGCACCAAACAATTACAAATAAACTGTAATAAAACTTCTGTGAACTCAAATATACAGGCAGAATAATGCATATTATTGTTATTAGAAGTTTTTGAAGTGTGTGTTTTCCCTCTATCATCTGCCTCTTTCTGCTGCTCATCACTGAACTCTACCTCTTCCTCTCCTTTTCTCTCCTTCCCACTGCTCAGCTGTAGAGTTTGGAATTTGAGTGCCCTGGATTATGGGCAGGCACATCAAAAACTCCCTGATTTTCACTTGCTTCCACCTCCATCTTACCGTTGCAGCGAAGTAGATGGGCATCAGAGGATGTGAGGACAGGAAGAAATCATAGAGTCTCAGGATGTGTTTGAAGTCTGACAGGACGTGACCGTACCATGTGATGAGCCATGACAGCGCGAATATGGTCCCCACCTCCGCTCTAAGAACGAGGCAATAAAACAAGGCAGGTAAAAACCAACATATTAAGCAAAAAATACCTTCACCAAAGTATAGACACCTTTTAAATAATAGTTATAAAACTACTGGAGAACACAAAGAAGAAAATATGTCATGTCCAAGTACACATCATCCTCTTTTGGTGCTTTTTCACTAATCAGAGTCAGAAACAAACACTCCTCCTGTGGATCATATCGTTAGCCTCATAGAACAATGACCTAACTCCTACACAAATGGACAAAAGTCTGTGGACCCGTTGAATTCAGGGGTTTCTTTTCTAACAGGGTCTGGGATACAAAACAATAATGACTAATGTCAGAATATAGATTTACATTGGCATAAATATCATATTGATTATTAATATTGATGTTTATGTCAAATCTTCATGGACAGGACATCTTACAGCTGTAGAATTATTGTAAAAGTATTGGAACAAATTATGTGTCCCAATATTTATGTCCACATACTTTAGAAACGTCAATATTTCCATAAAGTTTAATGGAGGACTTTTCTTCTTCAGTGATATGAGAAGAAAGTAGATGGTTAGTTGTGGTAGAAAATTGTCATTTACAGTCATAGCACACAAAATATTTTAGAAATTTAGAGGAAGAACATTTAAAATCCTACTCATGTATTAAAATAATAATAATAATCTGTGTTGAGAGAAACCAGCAAAAACCATCTGAGGCATTTTGGAAACAAAGATAACAAGTTAGACAAAACTAACTAAAGCAATGATATTTATCCAAATATAAAACTATATTATGATATTTGTCATTATGTTTTTATCCCAGACCCTGTTAGAAAAGAAACACCTGACTTCAACGTGTCCACATACTTTTGTCCATTTCTGTAGGAGTCAGACCAGTGATACTCCAAGTGTGGTCAAGTGGTCTGTAAGAGGATGTCACAAAAAAGTCACATTTATATCAGTGTTTCTCAAATCAACCTCATCTGACTTCCAAAACAAAGTTACGAGTACAGATAACAGTTTTCTAAATTAAAAGCGGATCAGCTGTAGCCTAAATAAGCCTGATTTACTAAGAGTAAAAATAACAGGTGCAAAAGTGCTCGCTCGTGCTAAAAAATGTGCATGCTATTGATTTGCGTGTCACCGGTGATCAACTAAGAATGCCTGCGCAAATGATAACAGGCGTAATATTTTGGAGACCGCCCTGTTTAAAGAGGATTTTGCATGTGCTACTGTTTGTCGTCATGGAGACAGTCCGCTGTAAGAACTGCTCTGGGATTCACCAGCACTCATGAATATGAAGGTGCTCTTTTTCCACACAGAGGGGGGGGGCAGGTATTTGTCTGTTGTTGTTGTTGTTTATCAGTGGTGAAGTGTGTTATTAGTCAAATATATGCTTTGTCTCTGTATGTGGCTCTGTTTGGTGAATGAAAACTATTAAGTGTGTGGGCATGAGAGAAAACCTTCCACATCAGTTTATATAGAAGCTTCAGGAGTCCAGTCACAGCACCAGGTAGGATAGGTATATCTATTTGGTTTTTCTTCTGTCTTTCCAAAAATGTTACAGCGAGCAGAACAGATTCATTCTCTGTGTTTCCTTTGCTTCTGTCTATATCTCCTCCTCGCCACAACAACTGCAGCCAGTTTTTGTTGGAGCTGTTCCAGTTAACACCTGCCTTTCAGACGCACAAAATATAGACTCAAAATCAGCCCCACAATCAGTTTCAGGTTTGGTAAATCACACTGTGTGCACTAAATAAACGTTTGCATCTACTCCTCCCAGTCATTTTGCGCCTTCTGCAGGAAACACCCATAATTGCATATTCATCAAGGCAAACACGCTAAATGGGTTACGCAGCTATTTTGCCCGCGTGACAGACACAACCCTCAGTGCGTCCTGTTAGTAGATAAGCTGCAACGTGTTTTCAAGTCAAGTTTGCACATGTTTTTACACGCGCAAACCTTTAGTAAATCAGGCCCCAAGAGTAGACTTTTATTGAATTTGTTTGTGCAAACTCATGTTTTGCGTCAGTCTCTATTCACTTAGGTTACCTAGTTACCTATTGTCATATCAAAGACCTATCGTGTGGTGGAAATGAAGTAGAATAGCTAACGAATCAGAAATGAAACGAAACGAAGAGTGACTTAGAACAGTTCTAAAATACAACAATGGATCAGTGACTGAAAAGAAAAGCTGGAGAAACGACAACCAATGTTAGCAACAAGGTGCAAAGACATTCTGTTAACGTCGACCTTTAAGCACCATTTGTAATACACTGCAGACTTAAGTTGTAATATACAAAATTTAATAATATTGTAATATAGGCTGTTAAAAAATTGGGTTTTTTTAGGGTGGGAGTGGGAAACTGGCTTGCTGGTTAGGTGGTCTGTGATTTATTTATTTATTTATTTTTTTTTTAAGATAAAGTGGTCCTTGGTGTGGAAAAGTTTGAGAACCCCTGAGTTTATACAATTATGGCTAACGACATGTGGTAAAGACTGTTATTAATGAACATCAGGGCACAGCCAAGGGCCAACGCTGGCTCTTCAGTTTCTGTTGATTAATGTCCCTTTAAAAGAAAATACTTCATGAAATAGCATAAAACTATCAATGTGTAACTGACAAATGAAATATGAATGAATGAACTTTATTTTGGTTGTTCACATTAAAAATGTATATGTATTAGCAGATTATACTGTTTTCCTTTTATGGATTTACTTAATTTAGAATAGAATAGAATAGAATAGAATAGAATAGAATAGAATAGAATAGAATAGAATAGAATAAACTTTATTGTTATTGTGTTGTGAAATTCTTAAGGCTACTCCAGTCAGTGCAAACAATATGAAAAAAAAGGAAAATCAGAAAATAACATTACATAAGAAAACTAAAACTAAAATTTAAAAAATGTAATATAAAGTTTAACAAAAGTAAAATAAGAATAGCCTCAGTCAACACCAACGGCCTTCAGTTACAGCCTTGTGCAAAGGCAATACTGCATTAGCAGGTGGGAATGCAATTTGTTTGAGCAGCCTTATTTCAAAAGTATGCCAAACTTGTAATGTGCAAATGTTCAAGCATGTATATAATCTGAAGATTTACCATTTCTGGTCTTTGAATTAAGAGCACAATCTGACCTTTCAAAATCAACCTCATCAGAGACATAAAAAGTAAATGTTGGATGACTTAAAGGACTGATATTTTGCTTTTTTATATGTAATTCTTCATTTTCCCACATTTCCCTGTGGTCTCCATAAACTGTAAATGCTCTGCTTGGGTCTGAATTCTTCATTCATTCAACTCCACATTCAACCCTATTCTGTTCAACCCTATTTCTGAGGAATGACACCAGAAAGGTAGTTTGGAGCGCTGGCCCTTTAAATGTACATAAGCCACTTATAAGCCCCGCCCCCTCCAGGTTGTGGGCCGTGCTGCTCTGTCCAATTCAACCAACAACTGAATATTTTCAGAAATGGGCTCCAAGTTTGGACATATTTTCAGTCTGGATTCCAACCGCTGCTGCTGATGAACAATTATGTTGAACTCAGAGAAATGTTGGTCTGAAGTCTGGACCTTATATGTGCAAATGTCATGACAAATCTAGTTATAAAACTAAACATATTAAGCAGGAATTGAAATGAGTTATAGAAATCCACTGGATTTTTGCTGGAATTAATCTGCAGATAGCTTTGCAGCACCTGGAGGGTTCACTGTCTGAACTATTAGGGTCCAAATACACAAATAAACGAGACAAAACTAGCCGTCGGAAGCTATGGCTAAGGGAACGCCCCCAATCCTTAACTAGACAGCTGTGATGTCATGATGTGAGGCGTCCCCAGGTCATGACCTTTCATTTGCACTTGATTTGAAGTCAATCAGACAAATAGTT
>JAPTYQ010000003.1:3418987-3429052 GCA_029814465.1 Ostorhinchus cyanosoma
CTTTAACCTTGTTTGAATCTGGTAACAGATGTTTATTTTACCTGAGCAGTAGATTTAATAGAGCCACGGCGTGCTTTCCACGGAACAACTGACCATTGATAAACAGTTTATCTACTGTTACCACGGCGCGGTGACCGTCCTGGATGAACTTACTGCAGATAGGAAAAATGGCCATTTGTTTTAATGATTAGGTGTAGAACTGGGAGAATGACAATAGGTACACATTTGAGCCAAATCGGTGTTCGTATGTCTGAATTAATCATATTTTATTAAAGGTAGATTTTTAGGGGGCTGGATCCAACCCCCCGCCTGACGTGACTATGTCTGTGCATGCCCCCTTTTAGTCTGGAGATTTCTCTGGGCTGGTTTTCTCCCACGGTGTGATTCCCTGAGGTTTCTCCTTGTTGGCAGTGTTTGCATGTGAAATACAGAGACCCTTAATATAAATAAAATATATATTAGAAAAATTTATGCACCTGTACTCTGAACAAATAAAGACTGTTACTTAAGTTCTGTATTTGGTGGTCTGCACTTGGATCCGTACTGCACCTCGTCACAGTAAGCTATTCAACCTTTTTTCGTTGACTGTGTTTATTGTCTATTTACTGCAAAATAAATGTATATATTTACAGCGTTATCAAGAGGACTCTCATTTACATAGTGTTGCAGTTCAGCCATTGGCTTTTTTGGGCTTGTTTCCATAGCTGGTTGCTTGTTTCATGAGATCTGGCAACACTGCTTAGAAGGAGTCCATTGCTATGGGGATGATGTTCTAATCTGTGGCTCCACACTAGAGGAGCATAATGAAAGACTGACAAAAGTGCTCCAAAGGGTACGTGAAACTGGATTAAAGCTAAATTGAAAAATGTCAGTTTGGTACACAAGAAATAGCATTCCTTGGAGACAAGTTGTCTGCTGACGGCATGGAGCCAAGATGAAAGAAGGAAAAAAAGCTATCCTAAGCATGCCACGACCCACAAAAAGGGATGCTTAGAGCGATGAGAATGATAAACCTTATTGGTAAGTTCATACCCAACCTACCAGTACTCATCCCATCAGCACTGAGAGAAATACAAGTGTACAGCCAAGAAATTAGAGAGAATGGAATGCTCTAAAGACCACACTGACTAATGCCCCTGTGCTTGCACTTTGATGCCACTGAGACCGAAGATTTCAACAGATGCTTTGAAGGACGGGCTTGGAGCTGGAGATAGCTGGAAGCCAGTTGCTTATGCTTCAAGATCAATGACTAAGACCAAAACAAAATATTCTGAAATAGTGAAGGAAGGTCTTGGACTGGCTTATGCACTGGAAATATTTCACTGCTTCCCACTTTTACAGTCAAAACAGATCATCATCTTGTGTCAATCATCAGGAGTCCCAATTCAGCGGCTCATCACAAAACTACAAAAGTATTATCTTGAGCTAATATATACACCAGGCAAATACCTAGTGTTAGCTGATCCGCTATCACGAGCGCCGGAGATTGGTCAAATCAGCTCCACTGAAAAAGAGATTGAAAAATCACATTAACATGATACTGGAGATTCTGCCAGTGTCTGATGTTAAAGCAAAACAAAGGTGAAGAATCAGTCAAAGATAAGGAGTTACAATGATGGAAAATGGCTGGCACAAGATGTCCTGTCCAAAATATTATCACATTAAATCAGAGCTAAGTGTGGCAAATTGACTGTTATTGACAGACTGTATAATTGTTATCCCACACTGCCTTAGGCCAGAGATACTTAGAAGGGTACACAAGGGACACCTGGGAATAGAATAGTGCAAAAGGAGTGCCAGAAACACTGTATTGACCAGGAATCGACAAGGACATTGAAAACATGGTAGGAAAGTGTGAAACATGCAACAAGTACCAGAGCAAACAGGCAAGGGAGTCTATGATGACTCTAGACCTTCACCATTGCACCTTGGGAGAAAATAGGAACAGATTTGTTTCATTGTAATGGAAAGGACTATTTGCTAGTAATTGATTACTATTCAAACTTAACTAAAATTGCTCTGCTCACAAGTGCAGCTGCCAATAGTGTCATGTTAAGTAAGTCCATATTTGCCCAGCAGGGAATACCAAAGACTGTAGTTAGTGACAATGATCCTTGTTACAACCGCAAAGAGTGGCAGCAGTTTGGTAGGCAGTATGGTTTCCATCATGTCACATCCAGTCCTCAGCATGCACAAGCAAATGGCAAAGCTGAAAAGGGGGTGCACATCATCAAACAGCTTCTGAAAAAGACCACAGATAGCAAGTCAGGTCCTTATTTAGCTTTCCTGAGCTACAGAACTGCCCCTCTTGAATGCGGTTTATCCCCAGCGGAACTGTTAATGAATTGCAAGTTATGCACGACCCTTCCCTGTTTACAGACATCAGAGTGCAGAGATACAGATAAAACTAGAGAACATGAAATGGAAACAGAAACAACGACATGACAAGTCAATGAAAACTCTCAGACCACTTGCTAAAGATGATCAGGATGCCTGTGAAATGTTTTTTTAATCTAGACAGTTGAGGTCTTTAGTTTAATCTTTTTAGTAATTAGTAGTTAATGTTAAGTTAGGATTCCTTTGTTTCACAAGATTCCTTTGTTTCACTAGTGAGTGGTAAAGTTCTTAAGATAGAATGGGTCACATCTTTGTCAACACACCAATATGACAATTTTATGAACACAGGATTTATGTTTTACCTTAGGCACACTTTTAATTACACATGCCCACAAAGGATTGTAAATCACAGGAGAAAAGATGTAAAAACACTGTCAGTATATGAGTAAACATCTGCTTGACTTACAGTCAGATAACACCAGCCCATTGTTGTTGACCCAAACCCACCTTACCCACAAGGGGTCAGCCCATAGATTGGGGGTCAGTTTACATGGATATAAAAGTGACGCGTGTTAGAATGTCAGGGCCCATCCATTTTCCTATGTTGGGTTGGGTCCTCAGCTGAGTTATATTTTGTTTGTGGTCAGATCAAGTCAATTTAATTGAATTTATAAAAATGAGATTGAAAAGAATCCGGACTAATTCTTGATGGTTCCAACAAAAGAACATGTTTACACCTGAAGTAGAAAAGCTGCTGTTCTTCCAGAGGTAGGACCAAGATCCTATTAAATAAGGACAGAGGAAGGACACATGCTCAGAAGAAACCATTGCAGCCTTCTGAAAACAAAAGAGATAGACAGTGATCCAAATGTAAGGAGTTCTGTGTCACATGCTGACAGTATCAAAACTAAAATCAGATGGACATGTGCAGGTGGACACAAGTGATGTTAAGTCTGAGTCACCTGTATTGAGGAGATCTGAGTGTCAGATCCAAAAACCAGACAGACTTGATCTGTGTTAGAAGTGGACTGAATGTTATGTTGTGTTTAAAAAAAATGTGATGGTGAAAATATGTATACTAATGTTTACAATGACAGTATCATTATGTTCAGGCAGTATGTGTTTACAGTTTCAAAGAAGGGGGGATGTGTCGATATCCAGTGCATCAACTGAGGTACTGAATTTGACCAGCAGAAGGAGCTGCTGAGTTAAGATTAAGGTCAACAATGTTAATAGTTGTCAGGTTCAAATCACCTAGACCCAGAAACAAACACACGAAGGAGGAGTCAAGAATTTCTTGCTAGCAAGGAGAGCAGTTGACAAGGCACTGTCAGTTACAATGTCTTCAACCAACTCTGAGGATGCCTTGGCTGCTCTCCACTTTTATTGGTTTAGGGTTCCCTAGTTTACATGGGGGGTGGTTAGTCTGAAGGTTTACACATTAATCACATTTGTTAATTTATCAGTGCATGAGTCATCACTTCCTTAAAGGTCAGTTTTTCTTCTGGACAGGTCTGGTCCAGCCTTATCTCCCAGATCTATACACGTCCTCTTAGTGACCTTCTGGTTTCACCCAAAATGGTCAACCTCTCCTTTCTGCAAGACAAAAGCACTAAAAACTTTCCACTGCTGGGAGGCAACACAGTGATTTCACAATAAGGCATGAATGTGGTAACTTATTTACAATTACTCTAACAACAGTGAAGGTAGAAAGTTTGCGTGAAAGTTGTAAGGTCTTCAGATGGAGCCAGTCGATTATACATTGTGGGCTCTGGTATGAAAATAAACTTTGAGCATAAGCTCAACATTCATTGAACAACATTTCATCATTAAGAAATGAACAACACAATCTGTGAAAGGTTAGGGCTTCTGGCCAAGTATCTGGACCACCTTGTCCAGGACAGCCAGCCCAGCTGGTCATACCATTTGTTTGTTCAACAGTCAGGTCGACTACAACTGTTGTAGTCCTTTAGTTTCTTACAATCCTGCTTAAGTTTCTTCAGCTTTTCTCATATTTGTCTTGTATTATTATAATTTTTTATTATTATTTATTTTTGTTATACATTTAGCTCTGCCAGCTCGTTAATTTTACATAAACTTGATCGTTTCGTGTCGTCAATTCAAAGGCCCTCTAAATTTTCCTCCTCCGCATATATGCTCAAAAGAGCCTGGACCTCGTTGTCTATTTATTTGTCATAGCTTCTCTTTTAGTCCATTTTCTGAATTATGAACAGACAAAGCTTGTGGAAATGAAATAAACAAAGCAAAGTTTTGCTTGTGCTGCAGCACAGTGGCTTAATGGCAAGTGAATGGAATGCAAAACGTTGCATGTGTAGTCCACCAATCAGCATTCTCCAGCACACAGCCCTGCCCCTGAAGAATTCCCGGGAATCTGAAAAGTACTACCTGCTTATCAAAAACGTCTTCAGGGAAAGTTTGGGAGCAAGGGAAAGATTTTCATCTGGATAATTTAGATGGAAATGCACTAGGGTATTTCCAAAGTTCTGGGTAATGCTCAAAGTTCCTGCAGTGGAAGATGGCCTAAGTGCACAAATATATGTCAGTTGGTGACAGGTTATCTTAGGATTCAGAAACAAGCAATCTATCTGCTGTCTAAAAAACCCCAAAACAATTCCATTTTACTTGTAACATGCTGATGTGATAAAATGTGTCAAACTTCACTTGAATCTGGGATTGTGTTGCTCTGATCTCCTTCAATTCACTTCAGGAGCGTTGAACCACCCTTCTGTACATCATTTAAAACAACAGCAAAAGTGACCTATGAAACCTCAGTGTAAACACCAGATAAAGGAGTGTCCTCATTAGTTACATAAACTGTGCTCTTTAACCAGTGTAATTAGTCTGTATAAACAGCCCCCCCACGCTGAGTTGAAGGTCTTTAAAAATTTTTAGAGGGTCTGATTGAGCTTACCCTTAACATTACCTATACTTTTTCACTAACTTGTAGCTTTTGTTGATCCTATCGAGTCCAGTTCTGTTCATAGATAACGTGTAACATCATGGTGCAGTGGTTTTTACTGTCATCTTACATCAAGAAGGTCCTGGGTGCGATCCCTTTGAATGTGGAGTTTGCATGATCTCCCTGTGTCTGCATGTTTCTCCTCTCCAAAGATAGGTCAGACAGAATTTGAACCGGACAATCTAATTCTGGAACGGGAGAGAATGATTGTTCATCTGTATATGCCAGCCCTGTCATGATCTGGCAGCATGTCCATTGTACCTCTGACTCTCCTGTGACCATCTGGAGAACTAAGCGGTTCAGAAAATGAATGAATGAATGAATAAATAGGCAATGGCTACTACCACAGAACTGTTGCACGATATATCAGTTTGTCCATTGCCACAGAGCCAATCAAATGTTCGCATTGCTGTTCCATGAACTCATTAGCCTCTTGTTGCCATAGTACTGTGGTGATATATGGCGTGGACTTTAGTGCATTCTTTTGTGTATTTTGTTACCACAGTATTGTGGCAATTGATAATTGAAATGACAATTTAGTGATAGTAAATAGCATAGAATAGGAATTATTGTTCTAAATACTCTATATGTTGTTTTATAGTGTTCTTTTCTCTGTGCAGTCAGTAAAGCTGGAGATGATTGGTCGAGTTACATGGTAGATGCAGCAATGTGCCATGTGACTTCTCAGTTCTATGTCAGTTCAGTGTATTGAGTGCTGTGGTCCTGTAGAATTCTGAACTCTCAACTCTCAATGAAGCAATGCTTAATGCTAACTGGCTGAACATTACATAGTATGATGCATGATCCTCTGTCTAGATAGTATAAAATTCTAGTAAATGCTGTTTGTCAGGAAGAGCAGAATAAAATATAAAGAAAAACAGCAACAGAACAGAAGTTCCAAAAGTCTCTAGCTGTCATTGCTTTACACAATATTAATGAGGGGAGTTTTATAAAAGTTCACCCTCATACAGGTGCCATAAAAGGGGAAAGTAGCAATAGAGGGTAAAAACATTTTTGTAAGAGGTTCCAAACATGTTTATTTGTGTTTTAAAAGGGTGTTTTAACATGGAAAGTCTATGAGGATTCTGTCAAGTGAGCACTGAAGGAAATGTAGCCTGCACTGGCTTAATTTTTTCAGCTCCAGAGGTTTCTGTATTTATGCAGAACACAATCATCACTGCAGCAGTACACATCATTGAGGGCATATAAATACAAAGTGGTAATTGGATTGAAGTGAATTTAGCACAATGTTATTTGGATGTGTTTCGATTAGTGCTGTCAAATGATTAAAATTTTAAATCAGATTAATAGCAGGGTTGCTTAATTTTGATTAATCACAATTAAATATCATTCATTTTTAATCTATATTTATTGTCTCATTTTGCACGAGCAGACAGACAGAAGAAAGAAGGGAATATATATGCACTTAACGTGTTTGTCGCAAACTGGGTAACGCATTAGCCAAAGTACGAACATAATCCCCGACTAACGTATATTTCGCGCTAATGTGGTATTTTAAGCAGGAAGCACTTCATTGAAAAGAAAACTCCTTCCTACAGGGTGTGCATAAAACTTTAGGTTGTTCAACTGTTCCATCTTGTTTTGTTTTTTTTGTCCTCATATTTCCAACCAGAGGACCAACGTGCTGTTTATCATCTTCCATCTTTATGGGTTGGTTCTGCTACCTGTCACCACCGGATCAACTGCCCATTTGCACATACTAACTCTACTTGGACAAACTGCCCCAAATGCATTGGTAGACATGTTCATTCATTCTGTGCTGCAGATGGGTTAATTTGCGTTAAAAATTTTAATCAGATTAATCATGATATGGATTAATCTGCGTTAATGCATTAATTTTGACAGCCCTAGTTTAGACACTGTGTGGAAATAACTAATTAGGTCAATATAATACCAGTGAAATCACACAATAAACAAAAGTGCACTCAGTGACCACAGACCTCAAACCAAGGCCAGTAGTCCACCTCTTCTAATACAGTGTTTTCATTCCATCCACTGATTTCCAAAGTAACTTTCTTTACTTTAACATATTACAAATGCCCAAAAATGCAAAAATACATTATACACCTTGTATGACTGTTATTTTCCATGCTTACAATGAAATTCTATGTAATCAAGGGTTGGACAATATTTTTTTCCCAAAAAACTGTGGAGAACTACAGCAAACACCGGGCAGCTGCATTGAAACATGGAACACATCACACTGTATGTTACCACATGAATTTGGCAGACATGACATGGTTTTTAAATGAGACAGATTTGACATCTCTGAAGCTGTGGGTTGTGGTGTACAAAAAACAAGACCATTCTGTCAGAAAATGGTGTAATGTCATGGGTATATTGTTCTCATCTTATGGTTAAAAGCAATAATTCATGGAAAGACTTGATTAAAAGATAATTTATAATCTTCATATGTAGGGATGACAATTTATTAGGAAGTGATATATAAAAAAGGGGTTAATAGTTCATCTGTCCTACGTTAAGATTGTTAAAATGAGAATCTGAGGATCACTCTGTGCTGATTGCTTTTGTCTTGTAGCTATGGAAATTACAATAGAAACACTAACCACAGTCATCAATAAAATAGTCTTATTCTGTATTACTTTTTGGTTACAAGCAATTACCTGTTATGAAAATGCACTTACCAAAAGTAATGTTAAAAATCTCAATTATTCATGGTGGATGTGCTGTGCAGTTATCGATTGTTCATGTCTATTTCCATGTGTAAAAAGAGAAGGAGCGGAAAAAGAGTCTAACTAAAGAGAATGTCTGGATGAAAGCTAGCCAAACGTGTGGGTGTCGTTTTTTCCCATTTTCTTTTATCATTTTCCCCATTTTTCGGAGCATAACATTTGGAGGAGGACACAATTCTCTGTTCAAAGTGAAAATCACAGTGGGAATGAACAACAGTACCAGCGACCAGTTAGAGTGAGATGACCACCAAGAGTTTTCACATATGACCAGCTAGGTCATCCCAGTTGCTGTGGGACTGAAATTCCAACAGACATTATGTACCACTATCCAACAACATCCTATGGAACCATGCTAGCAGCAAGTGAATGAATAGCTTCGGTACAGGACTGGAATTATCAGTCTGCTGTTGTGTGGGGCTACTGAACAGAGAACACACTCATACACACACATACACTCATGGATGGACTGTTTCACAACCTGGGTGTTGAAACACACACATACACTCATGGATGGACTGTTTCACAACCTGGGTGTTGAAACACACACATACACTCATGGATAGACTGTTCCACAAACTGAGTGTTGATACACACACATTATACATTAATTGATGGACTGTTTCACAAACTGAGTGTTGATACACACATATACTCATGGATGAACTGATGGACAAGTACAGTGCTGATACACGTGCCACACGTATTCCTGGACTTTGAATAAGCTGAGTGATTGTGTTCAGATTGTTGCACGGTTGGTCTGATGACATTATGTACACTAGGTAAATGCTTTTCACTTTACTTACCTGTTGGTTGAGATGTCGGGGACGACATCTGTGTTGTAGGGGAGTGTGTCACGGCTATATTGTTCTCATCTCATGGTTAAAAGTAATCATGAAAAAGACTTGATTAAAAGCTGATTTATAATTTTCATATGTAGGGATGACCATTTATTAGGAAGTGATATATAAAAAAAGGGGTTAATACTTCATCTGTCCTAGGTTAAGATTGTTAAAATGAGGATCTGAGGATCACTGTGTTGATTGCTTTCGTCTTGTAGCTATGGAAATGACAATAGAAACAATAACTACAGGCATCAATAAAATAGTTTTATTCTGTATTACTTTTTGGTTACAACCAATTACCTGTTGTGAAAATACACTTACCAAAAGTAATGTTAAAAATCTCAATTGTTTTAATTGTTTTGTCAGTTTGTGGTGGATGTGCTATGCAGTTATCGATTGTTCATGTCTATTTCCATGTGTAAAAAAAGGAGGAGCAGAAAAAGAGTCTAACTAAAGAGTTTGTTTGGATGAAAGCTAGCCAAACATGTGCGTGTCATTTTTTCCCATTTTCTTTTATCATTTTCCCTGTTTTTCGGGGTGTAACATTCACTGCATGAAAAGTGGGATTTCCGTGAGTATACGGGACTGTAGATTGCAGAGGAAGTTCAGCTTTGCGACTGTATATGGCAATTTGCTGGCAACACTGAAAACTGCCATGAATTGTCGGAAATTGATGTGGAACTTGCTTGGCAGTTGTCCCCCCATGATCCCCCTTCCACCAAGTCTAGGGAAGGCTATACAAATGCAAATCAGAACAAGAGGGGGAGCTGACATTTTTCTAAAAGGTATGAATTGTAAAAAAATCTCTGGTCAGGCTCAGTATACCCTAATTTGAGCTTGAATTGATGTATTCAACACCTTCATGCATTAATTATTAAATAACAATTGTTTTTTTTAACCTGAGTAGCTTTTTAAACACCAAAACATATTGGGTTTTTTTAGTGCTGTCAAAGGCAAGGCAAAGTTTATTTGTATAGCACAATTCATACACAGGGCAATTCAAAGTGCTATACAGAAATGGCAAAGAAACAGGTTAAAAACATACAAGAAACACAGAAGAAAAGACATTAAAAATTTAAATGTGGTTTTTAAAATGCATTAAAACCATACAGTTAAAAATAAAATAAAATAAAATAAAAGAGGAGTGCAGATGGATACCTGGTCTTTAAATGTGATTTTTAAAATGCATTAA
>JAPTYQ010000003.1:3550467-3563272 GCA_029814465.1 Ostorhinchus cyanosoma
CACACACACACACACACACACACACACACACACACACACACACACACACACACACACACAGACACAAACACACACACTGTCAACCACATGTACAAACACACAAACACATACTTTTACCAACTTCTGGTACTAAAATAGAAATGGTCTTGCTTATATGTGATGGTGTTTAGCACCGTGTTCTTTTAGCTGAACTAACAGAGGCTGTGTGGATGGTGTCCCGTAGGGGTCCCACAAGGCTCTATTCTGGGACCAATCTAACTTATAGACTACACCCTGTCCGCACTAATAAATTGCTGTTTTAAAGGGTATAACTTTTGCTGTGTTTAAAAATAGTGTCAACATTCCTCCATTGTATTAACCTTCCAAAACCAGACTTTTGGAAATGCCGCTGATGCTAGTTTAGTTTATAAACTCTGATGTGGATGGACATGAATGCACTCCCATTGCCTCGTGTCACTGCGGATCATCCTTGATGCGTTTGTTCCTTCTGGTAGACGTTCTTTTACCTCCTGGTTCTGTCATATGCTTTTCATCTGCGTTCAAATGTTTGCTAATAATTGCTGTGTTTTCCAGGATCTCTGTGTAAAAGTGGCTGTAGACACACTTTGAATCGGGTTTGACTGTTTTTAACCTTGAAGTATGTGACGCTGTGGTTTCGGCTCATACGTCTGTTGTGTAAGTCATATGTCACATGGTTCCATCCTGTCCGACGCTGCTGTGTTTCCAGCTCCTCCGCAGCTGCCTGGTTCTCCGCAGCTTTTAACACAACAGAACTTGTGTTTTAACTCGGATGTTGAGCCATTATCGTCTTGTTTGTATTCCACCTGTCAGACTAGATCAGATACTGTGGTGTAGTGTCCATACGTAGAACTGAGCCCTGGGCAGACCATGTCACAGCCGCTGTCAGCGTAGACGAGCTGAGCAGAAGAAGCACACGTTGCAGATGTCTTTCCAGATGTTATGGGACAACCGGCACTTTTACCAGAGAACTGTGAAAGCTGCAGAAACGAGGCCTTTTTGTGTTACTGCTGCAAACTCATGTCCTGTTTGAAACCATCAGTTCTGATGTTAATGCCCCATAATCAGCCTAGAGACCCCCCCCCCCGTCAGTCTGCTTATATCACTGGTCTACAAGCAAAATGCTTCCACAATGAAAAATAGTTACACTTTAGATACTTTCAGTTACTAATAAAGGACAAATAAGTCCATAATTATGGTTGGCTCTAGTTATCAAGATACAGTAATAAGTCAAATCTTGAAATTCTATAGAAGTAATGAGAGAGCGTTTATTAACTGAAAGGATGTGTATGTGAAAGAGTGAGTTCAGAGTCCAAACAGTCTGTAACGTAGAACATATTCATCTGAGCTAATGTTTGGATAGAACATGCCCTCTGACATATTCTACACTCTGGTCCAGTTCAGAAGTCCTGAGCAGCATTGATCTAAGGCTCCGTTCAGATGCAGACAAATGTGGCCCAAATCCAATTTTTTTGTCCGTATGTGACCTGTATCTGATCTGTTCAGGACAGTCTGAACAGCACTAATCTGACCCAGACCACTTTTATATGTGGTCTGAAATCTGATAACTGAGACTGAAGAACTGTGGTTTAAAGGACGGTTCAGTTTGTACTTTCTCATACTTTTAGGTCCAAAAAGTCATGAGTCAACTTTAGTTTAATCCTTGCCAGGATAAAACTGGGACACTTCACATAGAAGGATTCTGTCCAATATAATCAGAATAAAACTGTGTCATTATCTGTTATCTATTATTATTCATCTTATCAAAGTCAGATTTAGCCACTTTAACCCCTCGGGGGGGGGGGGGTACTAACCTCTGTCATTTCTCTTGGTGCTTTCGGAACAACCACTAACATAGATTTATCTACAAACCCACAAACATCTACTAAAACTGTGTGTGTGTGTGTGTGTGTGTGTGTGTGTGTGTGTGTGTCAGGGTAGACAGATACACAGACAGACAGACAGACAGACAGACAGACAGACAGTCTGGGCTCATCCATTAACTTTGGTTCTGAAGTCAGTAGTTTGTGTTTGGGTTCAGAAACATCCACAAGGCATTATGGGTAAAAAAACACAAAGAAAACGGCTGATACGTAGAGAGTCTGTTTATGGGATCCAGCTGTTTTCGGTGTCACTGACTCCGGTCCAGAGCCAAGGTCTTTGGTCCTTGGAAATAAAAACCAACCTAGTGTTTCTCTGGTTTGTTCTAATCAAAGCTGGTCCAAGTGCAGGACTCGGGCCAAAGCTGAACCCATTACATTTAGAGGGAGATCCAGCGTTTTTACATGGACTTTGGTTGAATTTGTAACGTATACAGAGTGTAGAGTCTAGAGTGCTCCTCTAGTTTGTGAAAGTGTACTGGATTATACTTAGATTAGAACTGAATTTATTCCTGAACATGTGGTAAAAGAATAAAACATACATGTGAGTCAAGCCTCAGTTCAATTGGACATAAATAAGTCAATATGATGCACATGCCGTTAAATTGTCAATGATGGATGATGATGATCAGATCCATTTAAAGCCACTGCCCATGGGACAGGAAATGACTGACTCCTATTGGGATGGTTCAACATGATTTATGATTATTGATTTATCATCATTCTCTGGTTCTTCAGCCAATAATGTATTCACCACAAAAACATTTTTGTACTAATTCTGCACCTCGGTATCTCATTTAGGATCTTTTTTATTTTAGTTGGATATGAAAACACACAAGAGTCAAATAAACAGAAATGGATTCATGTCCAGGCACCCCCCGTCCTCAGACGCTCCTTCTATAGAGAACAATTTATCATGATTTATTATGACAGAATCTGTGTTTTCAGTGGAACTCATGTATTTTCTTCTAAATAATTTGCCTATTATGCAGATGTTCATTAAAGCTCAGATTAAAGTTGAGGGTTATTATATTAAAGACAGAGAAAACTGAATAAACAGTGTCTTTTTCAGTCCAGTCTGTCATTAGCTGAACATCTGCCAATCACCTTTAAAAAAACAAACGTTAAATACGTTTCTAAAACAAAGTGATGAGAACGATAATGATTGAAGAACAAATGTAACTAAGGAAATCTACCTCAGTCAAAAATGTGAAGTTATTAGTTTAACAAGTCTCATTAAATAATGACATGTTTGTGAACTATCCTGCAGACGACCACCAGGGGGAGGCAGACATTAGCTTTCACTTTAAATATGACTCATTCTCATGGCATCCATCTTTATATACAGTTTATGACGTGGACAAGGCATTAGTTATGTATTTATTTATTATGTATTATTATTTATTTATTCCAACCCTCACCTATGGTCTTGAACTCTGGGTAATGACCAAAAGAACAAGGTCACATGTACAAGAGGCTGAAATGAGTTTCCTCTGCTGGGTGGGCGGGCTCAGCCTTACAGATAGGGGGAGGAGCTGGCAAATCTGGGAGGGACTCAGAGAAGAGCAGCTGCTCCTCCACATCCAGAGGAGCCACTTGAAGTGGTTCATCTAGTGAGGACGCCTCCTGGGGAGGTGTGTGTCATGACTGTGATCTACGTCTGTACGTCTGTCTGTCTGTATGTCTGTCTGTACGTCAGTCTGTACGTCTGTCTGTACATCAGTCTGTATGTCTGTCTGTACGTCAGTCTGTACGTCAGTCTGTACGTCTGTCTGTACGTCTGTCTGTACGTCTGTACATCAGTCTGTACGTCTGTCTGTACATCAGTCTGTATGTCTGTCTGTACGTCTGTACATCAGTCTGTACGTCTGTCTGTACATCAGTCTGTATGTCTGTACGTCTGTACATCAGTCTGTACGTCTGTCTGTACGTCTGTACATCAGTCTGTACGTCTGTCTGTATGTCTGTCTGTACGTCTGTCTGTACGTCTGTCTGTACGTCTGTACATCAGTCTGTACGTCTGTCTGTATGTCTGTCTGTCTGTACGTCTGTACATCAGTCTGTATGTCTGTCTGTATGTCTGTACATCAGTCTGTACATCAGTCTGTACGTCAGTCTGTATGTCTGTCTGTACGTCTGTCTGTACGTCTGTACATCAGTCTGTATGTCTGTCTGTATGTCTGTACATCAGTCTGTACATCAGTCTGTACGTCTGTCTGTACGTCTGTCTGTACGTCTGTCTGTACATCAGTCTGTACACCAGTCTGTACACCAGTCTGTACATCAGTCTGTACATCAGTCTGTACGTCTGTCTGTACATCTATCTGTACGTCTGTCTGTACATCAGTCTGTACATCAGTCTGTACTTCTTAATCAGTCTTATTGATATGGAAATAGGTTACTGTGCAGAGCTACATTGAGAGTGCAGATGTGTATGTGTGTGTTTGTGTGTGTATCTGTGTGTGTATGTATCTGTGTGTATGTATTTGTGTGTGTGTGTGTCTGTGTGTGTGTGTATATGCGTGTGTATGTGTAGGTGTGTGTGTATATGTATCTGTGTGTGTTTGTGTGCGGTGGTGGGTTGTGCTCCACAGTCCTTTTAACAGACAGACACCTGTACATTCTCCGTTCATGCACCATCCCAGTGGTGCGTCCGTCCGTCCGTCCGTCCGTCCGTCCGTCCCTCCCTCCCTCCCATTATGAATGCAAAAGGGGTTCAGACAGTGCACCTGCTGGAAGTAAAGGCGTAACCCCGTCCACAGCTGCTTGACTCTACATGGTCACATGTATTGGTTTTCACCTATGCCTCCTATCCATCCATCTGCCCCTCTGATCAGATACACTAGAGCGTGGCTCTATTCAGCAGTGGTTCAGGTGGTTACCGGAGCAGAAGGGCATGGGGGCGCTCCACATCCCATTGAGCTGACAAGTCCTGGATGATTCTCCTTTCAGCTGTCTTCCACCCAGACAGGAGTATCGGACCGTTGAACCAAAGGTAAACTTATCTCCACTCAGCACACCGTTAGGAGGAGAGCCAGGATGACCGCAGTCCACCACTGGAAACCAGAGAGAGAGAGAGAGAGAGAGGAGGGGCGATCAACACACAGCTCAGACTCCATGGTGTGTGCAGTAAAAGCTGCAGGTGGCGCTAAAGACGCTACAGCACAAAATGTAAAGCATGCACTATATAGGGTGGATCAAAACAAAGGAGACGGAAAAGTATCCACCAAACACGTTCCTGAAGGGTCTGTTGGTCTGCACATCCTGCTCCCTCAAACCTACATTTATTACATCATTTCATTCATGACTGAACACAGGCCCAGTTTCCGGGTTTTTTTTTTCCTCCAAAAAAATGTAAGGATTCAAATTGGATGAAAAGTCTTAAACAGAAAAAACTAAATTCACATTTTGCATCACACTTTAGACTTTTCATCTAATTTGAACCCTTTAAATTTTGGAGGAAAATGTTTTTGAGCAGCAGGAAAAGTAGTCTGTGTTCAGTCATGAATGAAATGATGTAATAAATGTAGGATGTGCAGACCAGCAGATGCAAACAGACAGTTCAGGAAAATACTCTAAAGTACATTTGGTGGATACTTTTCAGAGAGTCTCCTTTTTTTAGATACACCCTGTACAACCATTACTGCAGCAGGGTTTCTAAAGGCTCCTACAAGATCCATTTTTACTATATTGCTTAAAATCCCCTTCACACCCCGATTACAACCAATTAAATAAATGCTCCAACAGAAAAATAGGACATTTTAGTAAGCAGTGGAAGGAACGGGACTGAAAAAAACACCATCCAATCATTTTAAACTAAATGACTGAATGGTGATACATCTATCAAACTCAACTGACATTAGCCCCTCCCCCCTGTGCGCACACCCCTCTTTTGATGCTGCACAGCGCTCGTGAACCCTCGGGAACAAGCATTGCATTTCCAGCACACTGGAGGCGTGGCTTCAGGGGGAAGTCTGAAGAAAGGACTGGTCTTCTGAATTGTGTATTTTCAAAATGCAGCTGCTCGAACCGTTTTTCCAGGATCTCCTTCCAGCTTTTTCAGACCCCACTGGAACCCTGTACAGGACCATTGCACTGGCTTTTTGTTTTTGTATACATGTGACCATATAAAGTGTACCTGTCTCTGTTAGTACTGGTACATCCAAAACAGCATTATCTGGTATTATATTCTCACTGATAATAATTACTCCTTCTAAAAATATGTCACTGTAAAAGGAGAACAGATATGTTCTGAAAACAAAGGCTGACATTCTTGCACTGCTTAGATATTTTTTTCCATCAGCACTTAAAACTAGAAAAACAAACAGATAAATATCCTCAAAATAAGCAAATGTCCTTTTCTTGAAAATGACTTTTTTCAGTGTATTTGTTTTCATAGACTCACATAAACCAGCCTAAAAGACAGTTTTGTGACCATGCATTTCTCTGCTCATCTCAGAGGCTTTTTGAAGACATTATTTAGTTAAGAGGGAGGACAATTTTATCAGCCCCCAAAGGAACACTTAATCCTTCAAACATTCAAAGTCAGAACATTCAGAAACACATGGTTTCCAATGGATGGGAAGGCAATGAAACATTATAAAGTAACTAAAACTCCAAATCTGTTTTCTGCTGATTTGCCTCCTCATGTATTCATAGTTTGATTCAGTTTCAAACTGTTTAACAGTCTGTTGCACAGTTGTCCTTGTAGTTAAACATAGCAGCTCCGACGCCAAGTCTGACAGCGACTGAAATGAGGCTTTGGGTCGTCCTCAAACAGACGTTTGTGCTCAGGCTTTACCGTCAGGGAGAGGAAACTTGGCACAACATAGACATCTATATTTCATGTAGGTTTAGACCAGTGTTGGTCCAACTGTGGGGTGGGCCCCTAAGGGGGTGTGAAGTCTTCCAGGGGGTCATGGGCTCAGTCCTGGGAGTGTTCTTGTTCTTCAGGTTGGAACATTCATCAGGTGGAACTCCTGTTTTCTGGTTGGAGCACCTGGACGTCCACCAAACCCATGTGTTGCCATGGTGATCTGAACTAGACCAGACCCAGAGTTTAGGTTTGGAACATGGACCAGGACTGGACTGGGACAGAACCATGGACACACAGGTTTGGGTTTTGGACCAGTTTGCTCCAGTTTGGACTGGAATGTTCTCAGATGTTCAGTGGAAACGGGCTCATGGACCCAGTGACACTGGTCACATGTTCATCTGTGGATCCAACGTGTGTTTGTTGGACTGAAAAAGGAACTTTATTGTCAGCGTCGTAGATAATTATACACTTCCTATTTTTATTTGTATTGTGAGTTTATTTGTATAATTCAAGCAAAAATCTATATCTAATCTAAAATTTGAACACCAATTATTCAGGGAAAAGCAAAAAGTATTGTTACAGCATTGATGTTTCTTGTAATTGCACCACTGTTCCAATGGTGTTGGGGTTGAGGGGGCCTGGGGGTTTGTAGACCTCCAAAGGGGGGTCACACTGCAAACATTAAAGTCTTACCAAGTGTATTTGTCTCATTTCAGTCCAAACATAAAATCAGAAAGAGGAACTTTTCAGTGAAATCTAAGAACGGATTTATAGACAACAGTTTAAGAAAATCTGATTTCAACAAATCTAAACAAGATCATTCAAGAGCTTTTTTTTAACTTAATTCAAGACTTTTTCTGCTTAATTCAAGCAATATGTTTATATGCGACTTCCAATCAAGTTTACGATCGATGGTAACAGCTAAGAACTTACTAACAAACGCTCTCTCCATTTCTGTCATTAATTCAAGAACCCCAGACACTCGTCGTGGCAGACAGGGGAGGGGCCTACTGACCTATGCACTCGGGCAGCGGTTTGTCCCATTGGCCGGTGGGCTGGCAGGTCAGCACCGGTGATCCAAACAGGTAATAGCCAGGGTTACAGTCGTAGAAAACCACGGTGCCGAAAGTAAAGTTCCCGTGCTCTATTTTACTCTGGCGAATGGAGTTGGCCGGGATGCCTGGGTCCGAGCAGTTGACCACTATACACACAGAGACATAGACACGGACACACAAGTACACAAAAGACATGGAGAGGCATGTGTTATTTGGTATGAACCTGAGAGGGTCACTTCTCTTCCCTCTCCTTTTTTATCCAGTGTAAAATGACATGGGGGCTTTATGGAGGAGGCTGTGGCAAAGAAAAACAGATTTAAAATGACTCATGTTAGGTGATGCTGTGGTGGAGGCAGGCTTTATGTCAAGGATCCAGACACCATGCAGCGTGGCGGCTTCTTATCATTATGCTGCGTTTTTATTTGACTCTATTCATAGACAGTACATTATGAAAAGCAGGCAGAGTGCCTGCAGCCGCTGTACAAATCCATGTAGGTAAAGCTATCTGTCGCTGTTGTTGGAGACCAATCAGGGCCTCAGATTTATGCTCAATGCAATCAGAACATGTTTATTCACTCATCTGGAACCAGGGGAGGGCTGAGTGACGTAGGTTATTAAAAATAGCCCCAAACATCATAAATCAACAGAAGAATAAAGTGTAGAAGAGATGGTTGAGCTGAGGTGAAGGAAAAATGAGGATGAGATGGTAAAAGGGTGAGGGAGGGGAAGTAGACTGGGAAAAATCCACATTAAACCAAGTGTATGTTTCTCATTTCTAGTCCAAATATCTTATAATCTAAGACAGAATCCCCTGAAGAATATCTTTACAGCAAGATATAAGAACTGTGTTATAGGCAATAGATCTGGAAAATATGATTGAAGAAATCTAACCAAGGTCATTTTCACTGGTTCCACTGGCAGAAATTAAGCAAAAAAAATAAAAAAAAAATCTTGAATTAAGCAGAAAAAAACCCTTAAATAACACCCCCCCTCCACTGAATAAAAAAAAATATTGAATTAACAAAAACAATCTTGAATTAAGCCAAAAAAAAAAAGTTGAATTAAGAGCAAAAGAAAAAAATATTGAATTAAGCAAAAAAAAAAAACTGCCAACGGAACAAGTGAAAATGATCTTCTTCAGTCAGATTTTCCAGATCTATAGTTTCTAGATCAGTTCTTCTATCTGACTGAACAGTTCCTCTGGGGGTGATTCGGTCTGATTTTAACTCTGATCAGATATTTGGACTGAAATGACACAAATACACTGGGTCAGAGTTAGATTTTTTCCAGTGTAATAAACAGAGTTGCAGTGGTTAAGGTAAGGGATAAATAAGGTTAGGGGTGAATACACTTAACTTTTCTCCCCACCTTTACACGTTGGGGGCGGGTGACTCCACTGGCGGTTGGCCTGACACTGAGCTCGCGCCGGCCCCTCCATTTCATAACCCCGGTTACAGACGAAGCTGACCACGTCATTGAGGTTGAAGCCGTTGCCCACAGTGCGACCATATATGGGACTTCCTGGATGACCGCAGCTGATGGCTACGAGGAAGAGACAGGTACCGTCACGGATGACACATGGACGATAAAAAAGACAACTTCAGACTTGTATGCATTAGGTCAACTTTATATGTGTGTGTGTGTGTGTGTGTTAGGTTTTTAAACATTTCATTCCACTTTTGTTATGTTGTTTTAACTCTGAATGTTTTACAGTATTGCTTTTAGTTTCTGTTTTTAATGTTGGTTTTTGGCTCTTATAAAGCAGTCACTTGTCACTTTTGCATTGACCCTCAAATTACATGAATATAACTTGCACATGAAAATTTGCCAAATGGAAAAACAACAATTTGGCCCAAACGCTGGTTTTCTGAGGAAAAGTTTTTGTTCTTGCAAGAGGTGATTTTTTTTTGGGTGTCGTGAAACTGGTTTATCTCACAAAACTGCAATGTAAAGACTTTTTTGCTTAACTAGGGTCATGTGAACAAAAAAATCGGATGTTGATGGATGTTAGAAGAAGAGAAGAAGAAGAGTTGAACCCAAACATGTGTGTGTATGTGTGTGTGTGTGTGTGTGTGTGTGTGTGTGGACACACCAGGAAAACACAGCATTTAGAATGGAGAAGGAACACTAGAGTTAAAACAACACCCGTTTATGGAAGGACTTCTACTGACATCTACCAGAAGAAAGAAACCAATCAGATTGACATTTGGACTGAACGCACAAACACACATTACACTCTGGTGTTTTTAACACATTTAGGAAATATGGGTAAAGTTTAGAGTAAATGAATGATGGAAAAGAAACTTGAGCCAACGCATCCACTTTTATCTGTGAAAAACACCATAAAAATGCACTGCAATAACTTGTATTATTATTATTATTATGATAAGAAACTTTACATTTGACCTTTTCAAAGACAAGTTTACAAAATGACACAAGTTCGAGGTAAAAACGACAGGAGGCATTATGAACCAAAAGACATCATTAAACACAAAGAAACCATCCATGGCTGCATGTCACCATGACGAAAAAAATAGAAAGAGAAAAAGGGTCAAATTCAAAGATCAGAGGAAAACAAAGGTTCTGGTTCCAAAATAACCTCCTCAGATCCAGCTATGGGTCGAAGCATCTGCAAAAACTGTTGCATCATGATGTTTCCTATATCACCATTTATTGAATTCAATAAAGCCTGAACTTGTCCTTTCGTGGGTCTGAGGAGGTTAAAGCTTTCAAAATGATTAGTTGGATTTCTGTTGTAATTGTCGGCACTCAGGGCAAAGATACAAGTGTAGGTGAGATGTGTTGGGATTTTCCAGCTTCTGTTTGAATTCTACTGGATTAACTGGAAAGAAGCTCAAAAGGTTGTTGCTGTAGACACAAAATTGAAATTAGTTTAAATTAATAAATTAATAAATTAACAATAGTTAAACTGTGAAGAAAAAAGCACAGAGGGATGTTTGGAGGTTTCTGGAAAATACTGAACTGTGAGCCTTGAGGAACTCCACCAGCTCAGACCCAAGGTTCAAAGAACTGAAAACTTCCAACTGCTTTTACACCAAAGTCTGCTCTGAAATATTATCAGTTCAGATCAATGCAGTGAGTGTGTGTGTGTGTGTGTGTGCGTGCGTGTATGTGTGTGTGTGTCTGTGTGTGTGTGTGTGCGTGTCTATGTGTGTGTGTGCATGTCTGTGTGTGTGTGTGTGTGTGCGTGTGTGTGTGTATGTGTGTGTGCGTGCGTGTCTGTGTGTGTCTGTGTGCGTGTGTGTATGTGTGTGTGCGTGCGTGCGTGCGTGTGTGTGCATGCGTGCGTGTGTACTTTCCTTATAACTGCATTTATTTTTCATGCTTTTGTTTTTGGAGTCAGATATATTTCGCAGCATCTTTAAATATGAATGAGGACCATGATAGTAAGTTATTTAAGACAAGTACAGTTCTAGTACCAATGAAACAGCAAAAACGAATTTAAGGGAAAAAAACACAAGATGGTCCAGAGTTTGTACTGAGTATTCCCTCAGCAGTTTTGTTGTTTCCAGGAGTCGTGTCAGCACAAGAAAGGAGAAGAAACACAAAGTACTGTTCATGGGAGCAGATGAGATACGGCCAATAAACACAGACGACCACGTTGTGAAAGTCGAACACTGGAGATGTGAGCGACGAAGCCCAGCGCGGCGTTGGTTGGAACGTCCTGGGGTTCGGATCCAATGACGACTGTAGTTTGGATCCTTTTGATTCCCTAGATTTTACATTTTTCATTATAAATCATGTTTCTTTAATGTCCTATACTTAATTTAGATGCTCACCAAAAATCCAAGTAAATGTAAAGGTTATTATATTCAAACACAGAAACTGAAGAAAAAAGTGACTTTTCCAACAAAAACATCAGTAACTGAACATAAACCCAGTGTTTCCATCCACTGGCACTGATCCAACTCCACTGGTTTTACTGGAGAATCAATGTTATAGAAGATGACGGTGTTTCCACAGTAACTACGGAGCCTCTGAACGTCCAAATATGGTCATATCTGATGACCATGAAAAGATGAAGAACTGTATTTACACCAATTATTGACATGAATTGATAGAATGAATGGATCAGTAAATATTAACCCTTTAACCTCGAAGACATTGTTTGTGCTGTGAATCTGCGTCTGTTTCAGGTTCATTAAAGCTGCTGTGAGTTTGTGCTTGTGTTCCTTTTCTTCGGTGGTTTTGTGTTACTGTGTGTTTTAGGGTCAAAACAGGTGGAAGAACAGGAAAAGACAGAGAGAGGAACTGAAGTTTGACAGGTTTGGACTAAATAAGACATTCGAATGAACATCATGAAGACATTTAGGATGTTGACCATCCAACGTGAACTGGAACCCACCTGGAGCTGTTCATTTCCCCTGGTTTTGTTGGTTACTTCGTCACTTATTTTGTTGATTTTGGTTCATATTTCAGAATTTGTCGATTTCATTGATTATTTTTCCTGTTTTTTTTTTTTTTTTTTTTTAATTATTTTCTTGATTATTTTGTTTATTTCACACATTGTGGACTTTTGTTTTTTGTAATTTTCATTCACATGTTGATGATTTTTGTGTATTCTGTTCCGTTTATGAAATACTGTGAAAACTTTGGCTGACTTTTGTTGATTACGTTGCATTGTTTTTGATTATTTTAATTTCTTAAGCATGATTTCACATTTTAAGCATTGAGCAAACGGTTGAATTTGTATGAATATTTAAAGCAAATCCCACATTCAGAACATGTCATCACAGACACATCAGGGGTTAAACAGCTCAGATCAGAAGATGGTTTTGGTTAAAAGTGGATGTTTGGGTTTTTAAGGGTTAAAATACTGTTTTTACAACTGAGGAAAGAAAAGGAAAGAAGAGGACAAGAGAAGAGTCTAGAGGAGAAACACCAAAGTACAGGAGGAGGAGGAGGAGGAGGAGGAGAGGAGGAGGAGGAGAGGAGGAGGAGAGGACAGGAGAGGAGAGGACAGGAGAGGAGAAGAGGAGGAGAGGAGAAGAGGAGGAGGAGGAGAGGAGAGGAGG